>BQNB010033806.1:0-45000 GCA_026074375.1 Tanacetum coccineum
AAGTGCTTATTTTCAGCTTTTCTAAAACTTTGCTTTTATAAATTTTCAAAAATAAAAAAGGGAAGGTGGAAATCGGGGGTGAGCAAGGCTCGAATCCCCGACCTCAACACCCTCAACCCTTATAAGTGCCTCACACCACACACCACTACCATCGAGCCCTCGGGTCTTTTTCGTTAAAGATTTACAAAATCTATTATTTGTACACGTTTTCTTCCTTTTAGCTTATAAGCTGTTTTAAGCTTATTACACAGCTTATTCGATAAGCTGTGTAACTAAGCTTATTTTTTCTAGGTCTCTTTTAGTTCAAGCTATTTTCTGTATTTTTTTAGAATTTTTATAATTAGTTTAGTATTTTTAAACATTAATTTTTGTTAAAAACTTTAAAAAATTATAAAAAATAGAAAAATAATCAAAAAAATATAAATCTTTTTTAGAAAATTTTCTTTTATCATAAAGTTTCTAGAAAAATTAGTTTTGCTTTCGTAGGGTTAAAATTGCAAAATTTCAATTTTTAAAGAACGGGATTCATTTCTGTTCTCGTTTTTCGAGTTTTTAAGCTCATTTCAATTCCGTTTTTGTTCTAGTTTTCTTTAATCTTACTTTCTAGTTAATTAGAGTCTATTTCAAAAGAAAAATTCAATTTAGGTTTAATTTTGGAAATTTAAGGTTTTTTAATTACCATTTAGGGTTCCCGTTTTGCATTTTTAGTTAAAGTTTGATTTCCCGTTAATTGTTTTCATGCTTAATTGTTATCATTTACTTATTTTAATTGTTTTTTTATTCGTAGAAATAGATAATCAAATCAATCTTTGTTTCCAATTCAAATCATTGTCCGAACTACAAACGTGGTTTCAATTTCACAAATCGTTGGGGAATAACGACCCGGGAATCATACTTCCCGGTTAATATACGTATTATATTATTATATATTATCGTGTGATTTTTCTAACTACCTTTGTCCTCAAGGGTAGTTTGGGAATTTCATATTATATTATATTTTATTATTACGTGTGTTGATTTACTAGCAATCAATGATATAATCTTTGTGTCTACTACACCTGAATTATGTGACCAATTTTCAAAAAGAATGTGTTCAAAGTTTAAGATGTCGATGATGGGCAAAATATCATTTTTTCTAGGACTACAGATTTCACAAAGTCCCAGCGGCATCTTTTTAAACCAGTCTAAATATGCTCAAAAATCTTTGAAGAAATATGGTATGGAATCTAGTGACCCCGTGGATACTCCCATGGTGGAGAAATCCAAACTGGATGAAGATACACAAGGGAAAGTCGTAGATCCTACACACTATCGTGGAATGATTGGCACCCTTATGTATCTTATAGCCAGTAGACCAGACCTAACATTTGATGTATGCATGTGTGCCCGGTATCAGGCAAAGCCTACCGAAAAGCACCTCCATGCTGTAAAAAGGATCTTTAAATACCTACGAGGAACCGTAAATCGGGGACTCTGGTATCCAAAGGATTCTTCTATTGCTCTAACAGCTTATGCAGACGTTGATCACGCAGGTTGCCAAGATACTAGAAGAAGTACTTCTGGATGTATGCAATTATTAGGAGACAGACTTGTTAGTTGGTCATCAAAAAGGCAGAAAAGTGCTGCGATATCCAGTACAGAAGCTGAATATATTGCTATGTCTGGCTATTGTGCTCAAATACTTTGGATGAGATCACAGCTTACCGACTATGGCCTTGGATTCAATAAAATTCCAATGTACTGTGATAACAAAAGCGCTATTGCCTTATGTTGCAACAATGTTCAACATTCTCGATCAAAGCATATTGACATCAGATTCCACTTCATCAAAGAGCAAGTGGAGAATGGAGTAGTAGAGCTTTACTTTGTCAACACGGAGTATCAACTAGCGGACATCTTCACTAAAGCCCTATGCAGAGAAAGAATTGAATTTCTTATCAACAAGCTGGGAATGCGAAGTTTTACGCCTGAGACACTAAAACAGTTGGCAGATGAAGCTGAAGAATAGTGGTGGTACCTATTCAAATATCCTGTATAATATGTAAATATACTATAAACCATAAAAACCAAAAAGATTTTTTCATTTTCGGAAACTTTTATAAAAACAAAATACAAAAATATAAAATATATAAATCCAACGGAAAATTTAAAAAATGAGAAAAATATAAAAAAGAGGTAATAATGGCATGTCTTCTGAAAATCGATAACATTTACGGTCTTAGAAATGTCATTCAATAATGATACGAGGCTGTAAATGAAGTTCGAGCAGAAGTTCTAAATGTTTTCAAAACATGCCAAATGGCTTGCTATTATTTCTGATAGCAACCCGGTCATCATCTTCAAGGCTAGTATTTCAAAAAGAAAACTTGACCTCATAACGGGAATTTATTCTCGGGCATGGTTTACTTAATGACCATGCAAAGGCTTGTGATTATTTTGCATCACAACCTATAACACCCCCATTTTTAAATATAGCAGCGAAAGCTAATCTGGGGTATTATTTCATAGTACAATAGTCATAATCATAGAAAACGAATCGTAAAGAGACGTTTTTAAAAGATAAGTTATCATTCATTTATTCATCAGAGTTTTTACAAAAAGTGTGAGTCCCTTGTTGAATAGATCTCTGTAGCCTATTAAGGATGATAGCCAAGATGTATAAATACAGTTGACTATGTAGAAACACTGATTATGAATACTATGTGTTAATGCGGAATCTTAACACAAGTACTAAGAAGAACAATGAATAAACTAAATAATAATTTTCTATTAATCGCATGAATGATTAACAGATTACTAACTAGAGATAAAGAATTTGTATGAATATATTGAGTTCTGTATCTAACTAATGCCAAGAGGTATCCTTTAATAGACCAATGATAAACCACTAACAGGGCTTACAAAACGCATATTTATATCTTTTCCCTAAGAATAGCTCATAACATATCTCTTAAACTGTACTAACTTATTTCTACATCAGTACTAAACTAACTGATCAGTACTTAACAACTTTCGACTGTCAGTACTAACTATACTATCAGAACTAACTATTAATAATAGTCGGAAACTAAGTTTAGGAAAACAGTAATCCAACAATCCTCCCTTAAACATGAATGTTGAACTCTTTAAACTTCATGTTTCTTCAGATTTATCTTCTTTAACGCATAGAGGATGTATCCAAACACTTTTAACATTTCTTGAGCTTTTAATTACTATCCGTCTTCAGCAGCAACTTTGTCTTCTCAGCAACACAACAACATCTTTTCAGCAACAATCCAACTAAGTTGGCTTTGTAGTTTTTGGCAAACTACTAGCCATAACGGATTGATGGCGACCTTTACCAGTAGCCGTTTGGCCTCTGGTGATAGTCAACTCTTCATTTTAAAAACATGCGAGTTAATTACCATAACATTTTGGTAAAACTGGGCAACCATTAATCGAAATGATTTGTCTTTACCAAATACCGTTTGCTTTTGGACAAGCCAATGCTTCATTGCCATAACATGGTGCATTGATAAACCATATAGTTTTTAGCAAACTATCAGCTATCAACAGATTTGATTAGTCTTTACCAAGAACTGTTTGATCTTGGACTAGCCAACTCTTTAACCATGAAGCAAGGTGAGTTGAAAACCCTATAAAATTTTGGTAATTGTCAACCAAAGAAATGGATTGAGAAAGTCTTTATACCCACACCCAAGAAAAAGCCGTTTTGCTTACTTGACTATCCCAGTTCTATGCTTGTTTAAGCAGTGGTGAAACTGATGACCAATTGTTGTGTGGTTTGAAACCAACACTCAAAGATCCTCCTCATCTCCATTAGAGTCTTCAGGTTCTAACTCTGCAACTTGCTTCTTGACAAATCTAATCAACTCTAATGCCATAGTACTGTCTTCTTCAGACTCTAACTTTAATTCCAACATTTGCAACAGTACTTTCTTTCTCAAAGGATACTTTTTCTCTATAAGCATATGAATTACTAATCCTGCCTCAGTCATTAAAGTATGTACCCCTGAAGAACCATGTAGCTTCCAACTTATTTATTTTCCTATCTAGCTGTGAGTTCCTAAAACTAATCTTCAATCAGACTGGGATTGAAAATAATCATCAAATCTCCCCAAAGTACTCTATCAAATCCTGTCAATGAAAATCTCATCTTGATATCTGTCCATCACCAGTTGATATACATCATTCAAATAATCTCTATCAAATATAGAAAGCACCCTCATCAGAGTACTAAAGTATCTCTTTTGTCCATTGCTTCTAATCACCACATTTTGATTAATCTCCTCTAAGTGTTCAGCTTTATCAACCTATGGTTTAGTTCCAAGACACTCAGTTTTCCATTCTTTGATAGGATACTTCCTGTCAAGTATTTCATAATCCACTTCTTTTTCCTCATCTGGAGCTATGTTTAAATGTAATCTCAGCTCTTCATTCTCTTTCCTCACTATAATTCTCAGAAGTGTTTTTTGTATGAATCTTGTTTTTCCATGACATCATCTATTTTCTAGTACCAATTTTTCTCTTTCTGTACTTTCCTTCTTCTTTACTTCTCTCCTTGACCTTTTCTTTACTCTCCTCCTTGACCATTTCATTCTTAGAAGAATCAATTCCTTTTTCATTCATCTTTTTGATCAGTCTTTCATCTTCAGCAGACCCAATAGAAATAAAATCTTCATCTGACCTCTTAATCTTTTTTTTTTTTTTTTTTTTTTCATACAGGGCTTGAGTAATTCCTCAAACTTTCTTGTTTTCAATTAGATGCTTGAAAGTTTCCTAAATGCTTCAAGTAGTAACATTTGATTTCTCAGATGCTTCTTTGTAGGTGGACTGTTCCTGATAGCTTCCTGATCTCTTTGTTGAGCAAGGAATTTTCTTTGAGCACAATTGTGTCATGAAGGAATTTTGCTCTTTTCTTCTATTGCAAATGCTCTCCTTTCTCTTCTTGAAGCTTCACAGCAAGAAGTCTATCTGCCTTAATTCTTGCCTTTATGTCATCATATCATGTTTCTTCTATGATAGCTTCATTTGGTAAGCTTTTTTATCTTTCAGCTAACTTTTTTCTTTCTTCTTTACCTTCCGATCTCGTATTGTACTTTCCTTCCTAGCCATTTCTTCATCACTTGCAAGCTGTTTAAAGCTTCTACTCAGCTTCAGGAATACCATCAGATCACTTTCAGATGTCAACCTCCTCTTCTATTTTTCTTCTTCCTTTGTCTTTTGGATTAATTTTTGAAGAGGCTTTAAATGTCAAAGTGATCTTGTGGGGAAGTAGGCCTAGGTCTTCAGTTTCTCAAATATCCTTCCAACTCTACACCTTTCTCATTCTCTCTTGAAACGTTTGGCTTGACTCATGTTGAGAAGAACCTTAGCTATTGTTTCATCATCTCCAAATATTGTAGAGGTAGGTGTTTGAGTAGTTTGAGTAGCACTTCCCTCTTCAGTACATTTCCTTTGCTTATCAGTACTTTCAATTTGCTCCTCGGTACCTTCAATTTGCCTGTCAGTACTAACTTTGGATCCGTCAGTACTAACTATTGGTCTGTCAGGACTAACTTTCTCCTTGTCAATACTAACTTTCTCCTTGTCAGTACTAAGTACATCTTCAGTACTAAGTATATTTTCATCATTCTCCTTCTCTTCACCCACTGTATCTCTTGTCCTCCCCACATCTTGAGCATTCTCAGTTTCCATATGATCAAATGTATCTTCAGGAATATCATCAAATAGAGGATCTCTATGGACTAAAGGTTCACCTTTAGCAAACTTCCTCATTCCTCCCTATTTGATACAGACTCATTTGATGTGTACCCATTGTTCCTTGAGGATCTCTTTCTTTTCTTGCAATCTTTGCTTCAAGGAGATACCTTTGCATCCATGCTCTGTGGTGTTAGATTACAGGTTTAGCTGCTTCTTGAGCATTTTGAATCTGATCCTTCAAGTGTTTTTATTTCGTTGGCTTTATCTAAAACATGGTGCACATAAAGAGAGACAAAAGATCATAGACAACGTTTTAGTTGTCATATCACCCGCATTCCGAAAGGGAATTTAATCACTGGATGGAAATGACCGTCCAAGATTCCCACCAGAACTGTTTGGATAGAATCAGGAATGATAGTTGAAGGTTAAGGCTAGGGGATGGTTCATCTGTGGCTCAATATGTACTTTACTAGTGTGATCAGAGATGAGTCAGTCTGGGCACAGAGATACTTCACTAGTGTGAATCAGGAGAAGGTGGTAGTTAGCTTCCAGAATGGTCTTTCTGAAGGAGCACCCTCATCCTCAGTTGGTTGAACCAACATAGAAGCAAATAAAGGGGTGACTTTCCCTGAGAAATGTTTACCCTTTTTAACCATAAAAGAAAAGACTTTACTTGTTAAAGCATTTACAGGAAAATGATCTAAAGGTACAGTTACATTAGCTAATTGTTTATCTAAAAAGATGGAAATAAAACTGGGTACATGACAAACATCTTGTTTGCATCTAAATGTCTAAGCATAAACCTTCAAAAATTACTTTAGAAAAAATTAATACTTCTGATTAGATGTTAAGCAAATGACAGCATTGGCAATATTAGTAGAATTTGATCCCAAAGTAGGTGCTTTTTGAACTAATAAGAAAAACCTCCATTGGGGTGAAAACAAAGCTTTGTTAAATGTTAACACTGTTAAATCCCCCTCATACCCCATAAGCTGTATAGCATCAAATATAGCCTGATTGGGTAGTGAGTCTATCCCATTAGCATCATCAAAAGAAGATCACTTCTTATTGATCTATCATAGATAGACACAGAGGAATCCGTGTATAAATCAAATGCTTGCCAGCTACCTTTTCAAGAAAATGTGCCTAGCAATTGTTGATATAATTTTGGACTTAGCAATGTCCAAAACTGTCACTAAATATAGTATAAACAACTATGACATTACAGTAAAGCATGATAAATGGAACTGGCGTAAGAAAATCAATGAAACTCGTGAAACTCTTTCATCCATCAGTCATTCTCTAATACGTGACCATATTAGGCTTTAGGACATGAATCAAGAACAGCCATTGTATTCTATAAGAGTGATCGTCGTTAAGAGAGATATTAGGGCTTGTTTATACGAATGTAATTGAGAGAGATTGCGTAAGGAACTGTGCAATTGAGATGGTTTATATAGGTTTAGGAGACCTAAATTTTAAGAAACCGTTTCAATTACACTTTGTACCCTTGGCGGTATTTTTCTTCAACGTCTCTATAGCGGTACAAACTTTGCCCAGCGGTACTAACTTTGCACTGTCGGTACTAACTGTGTCCAACCAAAGAATGAACAATGTAGGTAACAAGAGTGCTTCAGTACCATCAATAACTCTCTAAGTCCTATCAAACCTCTAGAAATGCATCACCTATGGTTAACTTGTTTCTTCATACTTAACACTGCATACAAACTATACAACACATCATATTGCCTCCCTTTAACCAATGCAGCTTATGGATTTATCATCCCAATAGAAACAACTAAGAACTGGAACCTGCAACTATCAATGCCTTGGTTTAGAAGATCAACTAAATTGTCATAGTAATGGTATTTTAAGGCACCTGAATAAGTTTCTTCTCATAAGCATCTCTGTATAAAAGTGTACCTAATGGCGAATCTTTGTTTTTGAATGATATACTTGGATTCTTTACAATGCAAATGGTGCTTTCCATTAATCAATGTGACGTTGTGTTCATAAAGTTGAACCCATAGACTAACATTTGAGTTTTGAATCATCAAAACTTCCCACAGACAAGCTTGCACAGCAGCAACATATTCTCCTTTGTAGTAGAAGTAGCCACAAAGGTAATGCCTTTTTTGCATGGCGAGAAATGATCTCCCTGCAAGAAATTGACATCCTTCCTATTGTGGATTCCTGTCAAGATTTGCTCTAGCATAGACACTATCGACCTGAGTAGGATTCCAGGTCAAATGAAGACACTCCTAGGAAACCAAATACCCAGTTGGGTTTACCCTTTAGATACCTAAAAATTCTCTTGACAAGAGCACTAGAGGAGAGACTTGGAGCTAACCTGAACCTAGAACAAGCACAGACTGCAAACAACATTCTACGGCACTAGAAGGCAGTTCCCAAATACATTAAAGAGCCAATCAATGGACCTATAGAGAATGGACATCCCCCACATCACTGGCTTCCTCATCCTTAGACTAAGGTCTTCTGAGTTCTCAATAGGTGGTACAAGCAGCCTTATCAATTTTGCAAAGTCAAACTTCTTTAGGATTTCTGCAACATATTTATCCTGACTAATAAAGATACCATCTTCTTTTTGTTTGACTTGTAATCCAAGAAAGAAAGTGAGCTCTCCCATTGAACTCATCTGAAATCTACTCTTCATTAATGCCTCAAATTCATCACAACGATTACATGGATACACCAAGATTTTCTTTTAGACCCAAAGATGATATCATCCACCCAAAGATGATATCACATCCACATAACTTGAACTAGTAAAGATAATCATAGTTTTTGTCCTTCTTTATGAAAAGAGTTTTGTTAATGTGTTCCTCTACAGTAACCATTCCTTCGAAACAAGAAAGTAGATCAAAGTAGCATAACCAGGCTCGGGAGCTTGATGTAACCCATAGAGAGCTTTTACACTTTGTAGACCTGCGAGGATATTTATGATCTAGAAAATCTGGTGTTGAGACACCATATACCGTCCTCATCTTATTTTGCCAAAAGGAAGGCACTTTTCACATCATTTAGATAGACAATAGAAGCCCATGTAGAGGCAAAGGCTAAAAAGATCCTTATAGGCTTTCAATCCTAACCACAGGACAAAACCTCACATAGTCTATACCTTCCTCTTGCCTATGTTCTCCTGAGCAACAAACCTTGCTTATATTTCTGATAACAAATCATCTCTCATCCTAATCTTATTTTGATAAACCCACTTTGTGCCAATAGCCTTCTTCCTAAAAGGCAGATCTACAAGTATCTACAGTTTCTGTATCTTGAACTGCATCAATTCTTCTTGCATAACATCAACCCAGCTTTCATCTTCAAGTGCTTCTGAAATCTTCTTAGGTTCATTTTGAGATAGAAAACAAGCCAAATTAACAATGCTGTGAATCCTTATGATTATTTCTCCTTTGCTTTTGAACATAGCTAACAAAAGCATGGGCTCCAAAACTTTTATTTACTTTGCTTCTTGTTTGAACTGCTGAGGTTGGATCTCCTAGTATGAGAGCTGAAGGATGAGAAGAGATAATCCTTGATGTGGGAATAGGACTAACATTCACAACAGTTTCCAAGTTTGTGAAGTCAGCCACTGCACCCTCATACACTCATAATGGATAAATTAAGTAAAAATACACATCAGTAGAATATTGATAAATATCCTCAAGTGGATGGTATTTCTGAATCATCATGTTTAAGATTTATTGGATCAGAAAGAGATAGTCCCGTCATGAGGACTGGCAGTAACTAACTGGTATGCTAACATTATAAAACTAAGTAAAGTACTGGCTAGCTTTAGCTGGTGTGCTACAGTACTAAAAAGTTAGTACTCAAGCCATAGCATCCCCCCTTATCCCCCCCCTGCCTTTGTATAACTAAGTTCTCAGTTTCTTGTGCAAACTCCTTCCTAAGAGCTTCTGCTTCCATATTAGCCTCCTTTTCTTGCCTCTTAAGCCTTTCAAGTTCATCAAAAAAGGCTTGTTCTTCCTCTCTTGGACCTTCTCTCTTTTCATGTCTCTTTAAATCAGGAGTGATTGTTGAAGGAATAAGAAGACCATATTGGCAGTACAAAGCAGTCTTGAGCAGATTCATCTTCTTTTTCAGAATCCCCTGCATCAATACTGTTTCTTGTCATCCTGCATTGTTATTAGCTTCTTGTTGACACTGTATTGATGTTAGCTTATTCTCTATCTAAACAGATGAATAATTTCATAGAATCAAGTTAAGATAATCAAGTTCAAAAGAGCTAAGTTGGTCCTTTCCTGCAACAAATTTGTTTTGTTCTCTAAAAAGGTGATGTGCAGGTTTTCTCACCTCTTTGGTTTTATAAATGGTATACACTAAATAGCCTTCATTGTAGAGAATACCCAACAAAATCCTTCATCTGATTTCCCAGCAAACTTGCCCAGGTGGTCAATGGTATTCAAGATGGTCACATGGCACCCAAAAGGTCTTATATAACTTATAATTGGTATTTTACCAGTTAAAAGTTCATAAGGTGTCTTATTATGAGGCTTGGTCACTAATACCCGCTATTGTTAGAGCCCCACCTAACCAGCAGTATAACTGCTTCAGCCCAAAAGTGTAAGGTAAAAATGAATCAGCAAGCATGTCCCCTAAGCAGCCTCAATAAGGTCATGTTCTTTCTTTTAAACAACTCTCATTTTGGTTGTGAGTTCTGGCATTACTATATTCCCTCTTGATCCCTTTTGACCCACAGAATTCAATAACATCCTTGTTCTTAAATTCTGTACCATTATCACATCTAATAGTTTTAACTTTTTGATTCAATTGGTTTCTCGATTTGTCATATAAGTCCCTTAATGATGTCCACTAGTTTTTCACTTATTCTTAAGAAAAACACGCCAACTAAACCTGCTAAAATCATCCAGGATAACTAGGCAATAGGTCCTTATGGTTTGAAGCTCCTTCTGATGTAGGTCCAAACAAATTCTCATATAAAGAAGCTGTAGGGAAGTGGCTAATAGAGCATACTGATTTGGCCTATAGAGGCCTTGTGTTGCTATACTATCTGACAAGCAACACAATGTGGTCATTTTAAAATCTTGAAGAAACCTCTTACAAGGTTTCCCTTTACAAGTTTGTTTAAGTTTTTGAAATTAACATGACCCAACCTCCTATGCCATTTGTTAGATTCATTAGTTGTGGCCTTTGCAATTAAACAAGCCAATCCTCCTGAAGGAACAATGTTCTCTAAATTGAAGCTGTACATATTATTTTGTCTGGGGATTTTAAGTAATACTTGATTTTCATCAGGTAACTTAAATTCAGGAGACAAAACAAGACATTCAGAGTCAGTAAACAGAACCTTGTTCTTTTTGTCACACCATTTATGACACAGAAAAGAGATTGAAATGCTGAAGTTCTTTCACAGCAACACCTCCTCAAAATCTAACTTAACTCCTATCTCCTCTCATCACTCTTAACCTTTACCATATATAACCTTTGACTACCTCTAAAAGCAACATGGCCACCATTAAAGTCTTGAATTCTAACAAGGTAATGCCTTGGTTTCCATCATGGGGTGCCTGGAACAGAAATCCACTATCAACTATTCCTTTATTCTTTTAAAACTTCCATGTGGATAATCCTGCAATCAAAGATGAAAGAGATTAGATTCTCTTAAGGATACCCAAGCCTATTTGGCTTGGAGTCCGCCGAGTTGAATCTTTGAAAGTGTAACAATTTCCTATGACTGGATCCCCCACCACTGTATATGGAGAACCATTGTCCCAGTTGTATCTTTGTGGTTTCCATTACAACCATGCTGAGGTTAACAGCAGTTTCCCTTTTGTCCCCCAACATGTAATAACAGCATTTACCTAGCAGTATTAACCTTTTGTTTTGAAAAATTTGTTGCAAAAGTACTGTAGTTCTTTTTTAAAAGGCCTTGAAGATGGTGACTGAGTTTTGTGAAAACATTTGCTTGTCTAACTCTATTTACCATGGCTTAAACAGTATTAACTTCATAGCACACTAGTTAGTACTAGTCTGTCTATTAAAACTTTGCTAGCAATACTAACATGTTTAGTACCTGCTAGCTCTAGCAGTATTAACTGGAAGTTTTAGCCAGCCTAGTTAGTACTGTTGAAGAACAAATTGATTTTGTTTATTTACTCTTTTACATTAGTTTCCAAATTGGCCTTTTCTCCCCTTTGATCAAAGTTACTTATTCACTGATGGTTTTAACTCCACTTTTTCTAGCCCATCCATCCTCTTCACATGGAAAACAAGAATCTCTGAATTAAAATGAATAAACTTCCACATACAAAACAAGCTCTAACATAACCCATATCCTAACTCTCTCTTATCAACTTTAGGCTTTATGATATGTGTGTACAGATTTATAAAAAGTTATCCCTAAGGTGTTTTTTACTTGCTGGTTAGCAAAACTAGGTGTTTCTTGGTCTTATTGTTGTATAGACACATAACATCTTCACTATCTGATCATACTCCTCAATGATAGGAAGCATCAGACCATACCTTAGGTGACATTCTACATTAATCTTGACAGACTAGTTTCAAACACTAATTTAGAGGGTTCTGAGCTAATGTTAGATTAACCAGGTATCAAATTCACGTTTGATTGGATTAAGATTCACTAGGTTGAGTCAGTTTTGGACCAAATATGTAAAATTGTGAAGTAATCTACTTCAATATCAGTACAGATGGCATATAAATACCTGACATGGGTGGAGAGGTACAACAAGCATTCCATCCTGCTGTAACAAACTATATTCAAAGGTTTTTTTCTAACTTCACTCTCTTTATTCATAAAAACACTCTGCAACACTTCATTTCATAGCTCAAAATCCCATCAATCTGTGATCCCCATACCCAAGCCAATTTTATCATTAGCAATCATTTGGGTATTAAGCATACTAAGATCTAGAAGAGTTGATGCCATTTTCTACTTTAGCTTTGAAAAATCTTCTTTTCTTTTGAGCTTCTGCTAAGCAATTTCTTATGGGATGTTAGAACATCGTGTTTTATCATCTAAGACTATCTCTCAATAAATTTTATCTTGTTCATACGCAAAGTTGAACCATGTTGCTGAGCAACTAACTTGCTTCAACTTTCCTTAAACCTTGAGACATCCTTTATTTCATTCTGCATCACGAATTGTTTCTCTCTGAGCATCCGTACAGTTTAAGGTTAGATGTAAGAACTCTTTACACTTATTTGAACAGGAAATTACCTCTGTGTCTGATTCTGAGCTGTTGCAAGCCATCAAAGCATAATCTTCATCTTTCTCTGAATGATTTGTCCAATCTACACCTTCTTCGTCAATTGTCACCAATGCTTTACAGTCTCCTACTTTTTCAGTTCAGATCCCATCCTAGTTTTCCAAGAATTCCCTGCATCCCCTCCTATAACTATTTCCCTTAATTCCTGCAACTCTCTACAAAATGCCCAATCTTGTGGCAATTGTAGAATTCACAATGGTTTTATCAAAGCCACCTGTGTTCTTTTAGCATCGAATTGTAGCTTGCTACCGAGTTTTTTTGTAAAACAATTTTTTCATTTCTCATTGAGACATTGCCACTAATGCCCAATTCAAGTCCATTTCTTCTAGTCATATTCATCCATTTGTTCCAATCCTCATATCACTGTTGAGGGCAACTTGATTGATTAGCAAGTAATGAGTATTATATGTTTGTTCATACTGTGAGTTTGACTAGAAGGATTGGGTACACTGTGAGCGGTACTAACTTTCATTATACTACTGGTGTATCTCAGAGATTAATGCTACATTTTGCGGGCAAGATTAGATGCAGTATAGCCTTATACATCACACTCAAAGACTCTTTAAATTATGTACAAATCATCAAAGCTGAGACTGTCCACTTCCTGGTTTGGTCCACATTATTAAGGAAACTAGTGACCAGGCAGAAGGTAGAGAGTTCTTAGGAATATTTAATTACATCCCTCAGTGAATAAACCTGCTCCATTATCTCTAATTGACCACAGAAGATTTGGAACCTGTCATAGCCTTTGTGAAGCCCTTCAGATGTTTTGGATACATAGAATGCCTTCAAACTGTTGCTACAAGAAATAGCTTCAGCATCTCTTGAGATCGTCATTCCAACAAATCTTGATATTGATGGCATCACCACATCTCCTTTTGTATCATCAACTTATGGAATTTAGCAAGATGACTGCTGGTAGAGCATAAGGAAAGTGGTCCTTGCTTTTCTCTCTCTTTCTCTGGCTACAATTTCTTCTGCAGTTCTGGGAGGCAAAACCTTAATTTGTCCTTGTGTATCTGTAGTGATTGATACAGGACCATTCCCATTTTGTATAACCTCCCAGATTGGATAGTCTGTATGGGCCAAATAGTGTTCCATTTTCATAGCCCATATATCATATTCTCCCATTTTAAGAATAGGCAGCTTGATGTTGATACTGTATGAGGAGTTTTTTGGGTTTGGTGATTGTGGTATGAAGGTAAGGTGGGGTGGTTGGTGGAATTTCTTCATCTTGTGATCCAGACATGTTTTGGTTTTGAAGGATAAGGGTTTATAACTGATTTGATTTTCTTCTTAATTTCAGAGTTTCTCACAAGTCTCGTGAAGACCACTATGGTATAGTCCCATGTTGAATAGATCTCTGCAGCCGTATTAAGGATGATGAGCCAATATGTATAAATACAGTTTACTATAGTAGAAACACTGATTATAATACTTATGTGTTAAAGCGGAATCTTTAACACAAGTAACTAAGAAGAACAATGAAAAACTAAATTAAGTAATTTTCTATTAAATCTGCTTTGAATGATTACAGATTACAAACTATGAGATATGACGTTGTATGAGATATATAGAGGTTCGAGTATCAGACAATGCCAGAGGAACCTTTATATACCAAGTGATAAGACCCTAACAGCTTACAAAACGCGTAATTTATCTATTCCTAAAATATCTCATACATATCTCTTAAACGGTACTAACTAATTTCTACTATCGGTACTAACTAACTGATCGGTACTTAACATTTTGTATTGTCAGTACTAACTATAACTATCAATACTAACTATTTATACTGTCGGTACTAAGTTAGGAAAACGTGATTCCCAACAAAAAGTGAGGTCCCAAAATCTACATGAAAACATAAAGTTTGAATGATAACAGTTTAACCATCTTCAAGTCCGTGCCATTCCATGCCATAAGATGTTCATTACCTGACGATAAAATGCCTAAAAAGTGCAACACAAAGTTGAAGTGAAATCATAGTATAGTAAAAATTTTTGAATACAAGCTCAATAGTGGGGATACGGTTGTTATACACCCATAGTTTGAATAATGTCATGCATACAATTATTATGGAAAACAATATTATTGCCATAAGCACATACACCGAAGCCTTATGTTTAAATAATTAAAATAATTTCCCTCCCAACAGTGTCTTAGCCAAAATACCCGGAAAGTTATTCAAATATGGCTATTGGTTACCGACAGAAAATTACCCCAATGGGGAGACCAGTCCCCTAATAGATCATTCCGGCTTGACCCCGACGAGTAAATTACTGTTCATGATAGTGGGTCTTATGGCAAAAGTAGTTACATAGCAATAATGATTCAGGTAGCATATATTAAAATACTGGCGATTCATGGTTTATAGCATGTATCCCCCTCGCGGGTTTATAAAACATTTAAAAGATTGAATGCGAGGCTATGAACTCACCTTAACAATACAGGGAAATCTGATTGATGGCAAAAGTATATGAAATTAAATACGGCTTCGACACAACAGACAACCTGGGTAATATGACAAGTCTTGAAGTTTGATTGGGATATTTTTTATGTCATAATAGAAATACATTATTGAATTGGATTATATTATAAAAATATCGTATCACAGTTCGAGATAATGGCCATCATAATCAGAGACATGTAGTAAACTTGAGATCCAGGACACTTTAAATCATAAATCCAACAAACTCGTCAAAACGTATACCCAAATGAAACCCATTATATGAAGCTCCCTCGTAATGTGATACATTAAAGTTTTAAGTTTCTTCAAAAGCTAGAATAATCTATATATATATTTTTATAATTAATATAAAAATATAATATTTTATAAGTTTGCAAAATTAGCAATATATACCCTTGGTTTATAAACTTTTACAAGTTTAGTCCTTTATATAAAAAGTATATATATATTAAACCTTTAACTTTGAAACTTGGCAAAATAGGTCTTTATAGTTATAACTTTGAAATAATGACATTTTCAGCCCCTTTAGTTATAAATTTCAGAAAGTTACGATATATACCCCTTGCATGGAATACTTTTGCAAAACAAGTCCAAAAAGCCATGCAAGCTTATTTTAAGGTTCCAAATGATATTTTCAGGTTATAGCTTATTAGAATAAGCTAAAATAAGATGTTCTAACGTAACAAAAGTTTAGAAAAAGGATTCGTTAGCTAGAAAATCAAAATGGGCCGTTTTTAGGGTTTTTATCAAAAACACTGGGTTGAGATTCCAAGCTTCAGACAAGAGTTCATACATATCTAGAGTATTATGAACATTTATTAGTACATAATAGAAGCTTATGGAACACGAAGATTAGGCTTACTTGAGCTGAAAATGGTCGAAATGGGGTATTGGTTTTTAAAAACGCCTAGTAATAAACTTCACGCTTTGTTTTTCTTGATTCTTGGCTTCTATTCTGAGCTGTAGGGACTTTATTGATCTCCTATTGGCCTGCTATGGAAAGGCTAGATTTTCATTCTGAGGGTAACAAGATGAGATTATGGGGATGAAATGAAATGTGGTTGTATGTTTCAGTTTATATAGGGCTTGTTAAGCTTGGTGCCCAAGTTTACGTTGGCATCTAAGGCTTGAAATAAGTGACCCAGCTACCGAGGTAGAGTATTGAGGCTAAGTAATGTATGAGTTTGATAAGTCAAGAAACTAGATACATGATGTGGTATGGTTGTTTGGAGGCCACGGCTAACAAGGAGCAACAAGGAGGTGATTTGTTTACAAGTAGCTTACAAGGAGGTGATGGAGGTGCTTGTAAGCTACTTGGGAGGCTGCTTGGTGATGTCATAGAGGTGCTTGAGAGTTGCTTAGTTGCTAGCGTTGGGTATAAAAGGTGTCTAACAGGAAAGAAAAGAGGAGGCTTGGTTTGGTTTAGTGGTTCGTTTATGTTTTTTAAGTGTTTAGATCAAGTTAGGGTTAGGGTTTATGATAGATTAAGGTTTAGGATTAGTGTTAGGATTATGTTTTAGTGTTTAGGATTAGGGTTTAGGGCTTAGTCTTAGTGTTAGGTTTAGTTTTAAAGGTTTAAGTGAAATTTAGGGTTTAAGGTTTTGTTGTATATGGTTTAGGGTTTTAAAACATGGATTAGGGTTAGATTAGAAGATAGATTATTAAATGAGTTAGGAATATAAGAACTTGTACCATTGTGCTCAAAGTGTGTAAAGTTTTAAACATTGTTTGGAGCTTAAAATACCGTATTGGTTTTTAATAGGCATGGTTACCTTTGTACATTGTGTGTATAAGAACTTTATACATTTATTTGGCAGGGAAAATATAATATAAATATTATGCATTGTAAACACATGTACACATGCTTGAAAAGGTTGCACTTTCATTGTTTAAAATGTTTATACGTTACATAGTAGTTTAAGGGTTTTGATGGAACCGTAAACTTTACTGTCTTGTATTTGAAATAACGTTTTGAAAAAGATAACGTTAAAATGGATAATGTACTTAGTAAAATTTAGATATTAAAATATAGACTTGACCTATAGAAATGTTTTAGCAAGATATATACATAATATAGACTGGCATTAATATAGGTTGCGTGAGCTAGTTAACATTAGGAGATGCACAGTTACGTTGCATAAGAGATAAAGCAAAATTTTTCCCTGTAAAAAGGTGATATATTTATAATATATGGATATTACAGTGCATCTAATTTAATAAATGGATATTTACATTGATGAAAATTATGGGTTGTTATAGTCCCCCATCCTTACAGAAATCTCGTCCCGAGATTTAATTAGATTTTGAAAAGATGCTAGAAAATATATGAGGATATTTGGCACGAAACTTCATCTCGCGTTCCCAGTAAATTCTGGTCCTCTTTAGAGTACAACATACTTTAGCTATAAGATAACGAACATTGTCTTAGTTGCTTGATTTCGTCGATCATAACATTCCACTGGTTTCTTCCACAAAGTTGAGTTTGTCATCGAGCCGAAAGCTCCTTCATGTGAATGACAAGGATTCGTCAGATAAAGTCATTTCTTTAGATGTGGAAACGTGAAGTGATTGTGGATATTTCTTGAGTTCTTCGGAAGCTCGAAGTTTATATTCCAACTGTACCAATCCGTTAAAGGATTTTGAATGGTCCAATGAACCGTGAGGTTTAAGCTTCCTCGGTTTTCCAATCAGATGATTCCTTTATAAGGTATACTTTCAACATAAACATTATCTCCAACTTGAAAATCTAAAGGCTCCATCTTATATTGGCAAAACTTTCTTTGCCAATCATCCTTGCAGCTTGCAGCGTTGTCGAATTTGCACTATTTTCTCAGTGGTTTCAAACGGATTATTTCTAGTCTTGTAAGTTGAACATCTCCAACTTCGGCCCAACAAATAGGTGATCTGCACTTTCGACCATAGAGTGCTTCAAATGGTGCTGCCTTAATACAGGCATGGTAACTGTTATTGTAGGAAAATTCTACCAATGGTAAGTGTTTTTCTCATCCTTTTCTAAAGTCTATACAGGCTCGAAGCATATCTTCGAGTGTTGAATGGTTCTTTCACTTTGTCTATCGGTTTTAGGATTATATGTAGTACTCATGTCTAATTGAGTACCCAAAGTACTTTGTAAAGATTGCCAGAATCTGGATGTGAAATGACTGTCACGATCCGAGATGATGGATATTGGCACGCCATGCCGGGAGACTATTTACTTGATGTACAACCTTGTAAGGGTTTCCATACTATCTGTCTCTCGGGTAGGGATAAAATGTGCAGATTTGGTAAGATGATCGACAATGACCCAGATTGTGTCATGTCCGCTTGATGTTTTAGGAAGTTTTTTGACAAAATCCATTGTTATTCTTTCCCAACTTCCACATAGGAATCGCTAGGTGAACCATGTAAGCCGATGGCTTCTGACATTCTGCATTAACTCTAGAACAAGTCAAACATTGTGCTAACATATTCAGACGATGATTGCCTCATTTTAGTCCACCAATATAGTTTCTTTAGATCTTGATGACATTTTGTCAGAACTGGGTGAATGGAATATTGTGAATTTATGAGATTCATGCATGATTAAGTCCTTAGATTACCAAGAGTGTAACTAGCTGTCGGTTCTTAATACAACGTTGTCCATTAGGACCAGTCCAAATGCTTTCTCCACATTACCTCGAAAGTTCTCAGGCCTGATGGTTTTCTTCTTTGAGTTCCATCAGTAAAGCTTTGAAAATGTTCCTATGACTAAGATCTAACTCTGAGAGGTTTGATATCATTCCTTCGGCTTAAGGCCTCTTCTACGCACAAATTTGCCTTTCCAGGGTGATAACGAATCTCACAATCATAATCTGCAAGTAATTCTAACCAACGGCGTTGTCTCATGTTCAACTCTTTCTGATCAAGGATGTGCTGAAGACTTTTATGATCAGTGAACACAATACATTTGGTGCCATACATATAGTGTCTCTAAATTTTAATGGCAAACACTACTGCTCCTAATTCGAGATCATGAGTGGTATAGTTTTCTTCATTAGGCTTAAGTTGTCGGGACCCGCATATGCAATGACTTTTTCTTTTTGCATTAATACTGCTCCTAGACCTTGAAGAGATGCATCACAGTAAACGACAAAGTCATCATTTCCTTCTGGTAATGGAGCTTCACAAAGTTTTTGTTTTAACAATTGGAAAGTCGTATCTTGATCTTTTTGCTAGATATACTTCTTGTTTTTCTGGGTTAATTCAGTCAAAGACTTTGCAATCTTCCAGAAATCTTTGATAAATCTCCGATAATAGCCGGCAAGTCCTAAGAATTGACTATTTCCTGTGTGTGTAGTAGGATATACCCACTTCTGTAACGTCCTTCAATCTTGGCAGGATCAACATGAAGTCCTGGACTATCAATCAAATGTCCAAGAAATTGCACGATACGAATCCAGAAATCACACTTGGAGAAGTTGGCAAACAATTTCTCGTTTCTGAGTAATTCTAGGATTATTCTCAGATGATTTGCGTATTTTTCTTCGTTACGAGAGTAGATGAGAATATCATCGATGAAAACTTAACAACCACTTTATCCATAGTATGGATACACACAATCGATTCTGAGATCCATGAATACAGCAGGCACGTTAGTTAAACCAAATGGCATAACTTGAAATTCATAGTGTCCGTATCTTAGTTCTGAAAGCAGGTCTAGGGAGTATCTTCATCCATCACTTTAGTTGATGATAAACCTGATCTTAGTCAATTTTTTGAGTAACCAAGTACACTTGTATAACCTTGAAGTTGGTCAAAATATCGAACCTTGAAGTTGGTCGAATAAGTCATCGATTCTGGGTAATGGGTAATGATTCTTTATAGTAAGTTTATTCAACTCCTAGTAATCGATACACATTCTGAAAGATCCGTCTTTCTTTTTAACAAATAAGACAAGAGCTCCCCAGGGTGAAGTACTTGGTCGTATAAAACCTCAGTCTGACAATTCTTAAAGTTGATTAGATAGTTCCTGCATTTCTGAAGGAGCTAATCTATAAGGTGCGCGGGCTACAGGTGCTGCTCCGGGAATTAGATCGATTTGGAATTCTACTTGGCGAACGAGAGGGAGGCGATCTTTAGGAAAAACTTCTGGGAATTCTTTAAGTACGGGAATATCTTCTAATCTCTTCTCGTCTGACTTCTTCTTCTCTGTTACTTTGATCATGAAAACTTGACAACCTCGGGATATGTATCGTTTAGTTTTTATACAAGATATGAGATTTAGTCGGGTCTTACTTAGGTCACCTCGAATGATCAAAGTTTTATCGTCAATAGGAATGTGAATGACTTTCTCGTCACAGAGAATTTTGGCATGATACTTGGATAACCAGTCCATACCGATGACAACGTCAAAACTACCGAGTTTAATCGGCATGAAATTGATTTTGAAAGATTAATTTATCAAGGTTAGGGTGCAACCCTGGATAACGGTGTTTATGCTTACTATGAGTAAATCAGCCATTTCGATATCGTAAAAGGTATCTATTGTAATAGGCAGGATATTTAGCATAGAGGCAAGAGATGTGGATATGAAGCTTTTATCGGCTCCGGAATCAAATAATACTCTAGCTAAATGCTGGTTTAGGAGAAACATACCCGTAACTACGTTCGGGTCTTGATGAGCATTCCTATCCCTTAGCATGTAGGCTCTTCCCTGGGCATTGATGTTGGTCTTTCGGCACTGATTTGTATAATGCCCTTTTTCTCCACAGGCATGACAAATAACAGTCACTGGTAGTTGATTACTTCCAGTGGCTGGCCTCTTGTTTCGGCAGTTCTTGGTCAAATGGCCCACCTTGTTGCAAGTATTACACTTAACAGTACAAGGTCCGGTGTGATGGAGATCACATTTTCTACATAATGGGAGGTTTCCGGCATACCTATTGTTCTCAGCAGGAGTGGCAGCATACGCTTTGACAGCTTCTTGCCTTCGGTTCTGTTGTGGTTGGTGATTATTGTAGTGGTTGTTGGTGTTGGTGTTACGGTAGTTGTTGTTGTTGCGGTAATTGTTGTTGTTGTTGAAAGTTCTTCTGTCGTCAAACTTTCGTTTATGATCACTTGATACTTGCACCGGAGTGTGCTTTGTTACTTGATCCATTAGCCTTTGGGCTATGTTAATGGCTTCCTCTAAAGTTTGAGGCTTCGAGGCGGTAACATTAGTTATGTTTTAGAGGTGTTAACATTTCTCCTTTAATACTCTCTACGGTAATACTCCGATTGACAGCATCTAAGAAGTTTCTCGAGGTTTAGTACCAATGTATTTGGGCATAAGACTGATATTTCTTGGAATCCTTCACAAAGGCTTTAACGATCATATTCGCCTCTACAGTCAATTGTAAAGTTTATATCTTCCCATCTATTCTGACTTACAGTTCATGGACAATACTTATTTTTCTAAGAGCCTTTTCAATTCAGGCACATAGTAGATATGATTTGCTTGATCTACGCCCATAGGATTGGGCCGTATGCATTCCCACCAGGACAAGTCCATCATCATAAGGTATACCAGTAGAGCAAATTAGAAATTACTTTTGTTTCTCCTAGCACATTTGAGCTTCGATGAGAATACTAAATGATCGCGTTCGTTCAAACCAACACACACACACACACACACACAACGGAGCTCCTTTCGTACACCATTAAATCGAAAGTAGTAACATGCTCTTATAAACTCTATTAATAGTTTTCCCCGTATTTTTGCTACAAGAGTTCACGATTAGGGTTCCCAGTGTTCTGTTGGGATTACTAAGATCTGCCATTGTTGTATGCTCTGTGCTTCAGAGCCGCGATGCTGACTGTTAAGGAAATTTTGGTAATAATATTTACTACTAGTAGGTATGTAGATTCTAAGCTGGTAGAGTAAACAGTTCCTGCGGTCACGTATGTAGTTACACTTAGGTAAGAGATAACGTTATAGTAGTACGCGCAAGGGACAAAAGTATATTCCCCTGCTGATAGAACAATATTAGTCCTAGCAATATTATGCTTCACTATGAGTTGAGATAGTATATTAGTTTAATGAGACAGGTGAATGCATGAGACTTATCCTCGGAAGTGATACACACTATATAACACTTCTACGCTTTAGCGAGTCTTAAGGAATAAGATTTTTAGGTTTCATGGAATTTTAAGAAGCCTACGCCTTGAACTGAAGGTTGGCTTGATTCGAATTCATTCTAGAAAAACACGTATTATTATCAATATAAAAGTACGATAAGATCAATGTTTTTAGTAATTCTTTAACCTCTGTTGTTTAATATTTCCGCGTAAACAATAGTTTCATATTGCGTTAAAGCTCTCTTAGAGTGCTGTGATTACATAAGTGCTCTACCAACCTTAACCAGGCATGACGATCTACATCTAAGGGTTGGACCTACAAGTGGTATCAGAGCCTGAGAGAGAGCCTCTGTTAAAGAAACTCTCTTACTATTCCTATACCATAAAAACTTTACAGTGACTTCACAAATCATAATCATAAACAATCCCTATGCCTCTCAGTCTACCTACATTCTCCTTTCACCATCAACACTGAACCTGTGCTCTCTGTGTCACCTCCTGAACCATTTTTGAATCCAAAATCACTCTCACGACCTCAACACTACCCAGTCTTAGTAACTCCCAACAAATATCTCACCACGGTCTCAACAATAAATTGCGCCAAAGTTCCTTACAAATAAATAAAGGAAGAAATATGATGACACGTGGATGCCTGCACAGATTAGCGAAAGATCATCTAAGAGCGCACTCACGAACGTACTAGCTATCTCTCACGAATAATCTACGCATGTCACATTTCCACTTGAGTATGCTCACCCCATAAGCATCTTACCGTCAGCTGCGAGACAAACATGAAACAGATACGACGCGGATGCCAACTCAGCAACAGTCCACACCATAGTGGCTATGCAATTCATCTACACGACTAGCCAGACAAACTTACTATCTTCGACATCGAATTGGATGCTAATACTTTCTAAAGAAAACAAAGTCCTGTAACCTAGGACAAGTTCAAGTCTGTACAACATTCAGCAAGACAACTTATGATTTCGAGAGCACTCATCGTATCCCAGAGTAATCTTTGTGGCTAGAATGTTGGAATCCACCGGGTAGAGTTCAATTCTAGATATGCATGCACTAACTGATGACTCTTCTGCTCGTAGATACTGTCTAGAAAGAGCACCACGATATAATGCGTCAGAGAGCGTGACTAACAAGACTAATGAAGACTATTCGTGCTTAGCTGAAAAAAACGCGAGCGACACAGACCAAAGTGCGAACACAAAGGAGAAGGGCTGGACATCCCATACTAAATAACAGAACTATTCAGGGCAATCACAGACATCAGCCAGCAAATTCGGGGCATCCAAGAGATAGCACTAGACAATCAGTTCAGTAGAGATTATACAAGATCTCTGCAGAACTCAGAATCAGGGTGATTGCAGCTCAGAGCAGTAGGATCCCAGTCCGTCTGAGAGCGAGTAACTCGATAGCGAGCCTCTCAACATTAGACAGCCAAAAATCTCACTAGAAATAGCGACATTCCACGATGACGCGATACGTGAGCGATCCATGCTAGTTGTAGCTCCCACTGACAGACATTCTCCCTAGGCTACGAGAGAGGGTCTTGTTTTGCAGCACACACTATCTTCTCTATGAGAGGATGCGATGAGCAAGCCAATGCGAGTCTAGCACATCTGCTTCACATTCGAACTCGTCGTAAGTCGTTGCGCTATGCAAGTGTCAGTAGAATATCTCAATCGAGGCCTTTCATTGTTGACATCTCGTACTCACGACACACTGCATAGAAGGCGCGAGTATGAGAGTAGCGGCTAGACAACATTCACACAAGCAGTTGATCGAGTAACTCCTTTATCATCAACTAGCACGCAGTATACTATATCTCACTTTCTAAGGGTACTGCTTGTCTCTCAGCGAGATAATGTAGTGAAGTTTGCTGTAATGAGTCTTGGTCTCTGTCTGCTTGGCGCAACTATAGTTACAAATTGAGGAGAGTGGCGATCACAGAGATGAAATATCACTACACACGGTGTTGAGTGGGGGGGGGGAGACTACAATCGAGCACGAGGCAGAGTGTTTAGAGTCTCTAAGATAGGTGCTGTGAGAGAGTGGTGTAGTATAGCTAGCTCGTAGTATAGACGAGTAGATTATGTGACTATGAGACATGCATCTGCAATGCGATAATACAAGCGATTTCGTGAAGATCGCGAGAGAAGTAATTTATGATTCGGATCGATAGAGCAGCGAAGAAGAAGCATAACAACTGAATCACAGAATCACAAGTCTCTATCTCTATCTAGTTGTGCAGGGCAGTTGACACTCTCTGAGGTGACGTGAGATATCTAGAATATAGGGAGTCAACTACAGATGGGGCAATCGAAGAAGAAATGAGTAAATCGCATTAAAGATCGCTTCGACAGCTGAAAGTACTCAGACTGTCTCTATGTATAGGTGGAGGAAAGATAAGCTGTCTATGTAGATCGCGGTCTCGAGTTATTTTGAGGATGTTGAGTGCTACAGAATCTGCAGAGTAAGGAGTCATGGCATTTCGAGACACAGTGATTACAAGGAGAGGAAAGGGAACACAAGAATTACTATTGCATTATCAAGATCTAATAAGCTTCTACAATTCACGCTGTAACATGCGAATATGTGTTCTGACTAACACTTTCTCTGGCGAAGAAATAGTGATTATGGCGTCTGGCAAGGATGCTCATGGTTGCTATCTGACAATATTCGAATGTGTAAAACGGTAGTACATGAGGACATAGAAGGAGTGTTTGTGGTTGATGTTCGTACGGCGAAAAATAAGCGTGATCTGGAATCTGTTGTTCATAGCTTAGGTGAAATAGCAAATAATAGTGTCTAAAGGAGAGCTGTCAGCACAGAATGATTAAATCGCAAGCTTGCATAATCTCAAGTTCATTACTGTGTCGCGCTACTCTGTGAGATAGGAGGCGATTCTTGACGAATGATGAGATATGAGAGAAGCTACATAGCTCTATGCTGCAGAGAACTAAGAACTCATTGAGCGCGCGACCTGATGCGAGTACATCCACTCTCCTCAGTCTACTACACTGTTCATACGACACTCGTTAGTCACTGCAAGACGGAACACGTACTCTGATTGAGCGCGGACATCTCGATAATGGAAGTTGATAAGTACTAGAATACAATACAATGATGCACTTTTGTAGCTTCATTCATCCCATTCTCATCACAAGCGATCATTAGGCTAGAACAGTATCGAGACAAACCGCGTCTCATAGACGAGAATACAACAGCTCTGAATAGAGTGCAATAGTACAAGCGAGTATACAATCTATGGAGTGTAGAAAGAAGAGTCAATAGTTATATCTTATTACGACGAGTGAGTGAGGTGTTTTATATTATTAGTAGTGATGAGGTGGGATGGGGGTAGTGTTGAGAGCTACTCTTCTGTCTCTCTTCATATCGTATATCTGATGTTTGACAGTATTGTATGACGATGATCTGTTGATACACATAGGGATGTGCTGGGTAGGATACAAGTGGATTGTTGAGACACTACTAGTATTGTCTCAGGGGTCTTTGCAGTTGTATCTGAAGTGGACTTTCTCGTTGAGAATAGACATTAGACTGTGGGTTAACTGGTGTGTGGGAGTGGACAGTAGACATGTTTCATGGTGGTGTACAGGACATGTGATGATTGTGGTGTATATAAGGTTGTATGGTAGTGGTGATCTTGACATGTTGATTGTTGAGTGGTGGTGATAGAGAACTAGTTATGATAGAGTGTGATCGTGTGGGTGGTAGTAAATAGAATTATGAGGAGACATGGTAGATGAGATTTTGTCATGTTCTTATAAAGTACAAGAGATATGTAGAAGTAGGGGATAGTTGATGGTATTTAGGGAGATACACGGGACATGAAGTAAGGAGACAAGACACAGCGGTGTTCATTTCTATGAACATGGCACAAGAGGCTAGCAGCTTAGACTATGTAGTTAGCAATACATATATATAGTGATATAATGTAGTGAGTTTCTCATATATAGGTACAATGTACACTGTTGGATGGCTTTTGGTAGTAGTGAGGGAGAGGTTATTAGTCTCTGAGTCAGGGTTGTGAGGTAGTATTTGGATAAGAGCAGTCGATGGGGGAAATGTGTGTAGTGAGTAGAGTTCGATAGAATTGAGTACATATACAGACACGACTTAATAGTGACATGGTTGTTAGACAATACACATATGGATGGAGGACAATAGCATAGAGTTAGGGACTGCTGGGGCATTGTGCTAGACCTTGCGAACTTGTGAGTCACGACATTAGTGCAAAGAGTGGGGGCGTATGAGTAATAGTGATGGCAATAAAAGTAGTGTGTATTGTATTTTGGGCAATGAAATGATACATATCTTGTATCTAATTATTAATTGTAGGAATGATTTTAGGGGGTGGAGGACTTATGGGTATTGTATAGGGGGAGGTTCCACAGGGAGGACAAGCTATCTGTTGGGTTTGGGTTTAATAGTGGATGGTGTTGGTAGCATTATGTGGGAGTTATGTTGATACTCTGGTGTGAGGGGACTTGCGAGGTAATACTCCTATTATGAGGTAGATTCAGTTGGTGACGAATCGGTCGGGTGTAATGTTAGTGTGAACTGGGATCTGTGTGAGAGATGAGGGTGACGTGGGATTAGATAAACAATGCCTTTGAATGGTGATATTGATATTATGTGTCTACTAGCGTGGTGTGGGACACTTGATCTGAGTTAAGATATGTATAGGGTTGTGATGTTGATAAAGTGGGGGATTGGTTAGGGAATTGATGAATCGGTATAGTGACGATCTAATAAGATGAGTGAATGGCATTGGTTGTAAGGAATAGATTTATGTTATGAGGTTGGTGTACCGTCATGTGACTGTCGTAGAGTGTGCTATTGGATAGTTGATTGGAGTATCTGTTTAGTGTGAGGAGAGGTATTGATGGATTCACTATGCTAACATGACTAGGATAAGTATGTACAAGGTTTCTGGTTGGAGGTGGCGATTATTGAGTGTAAGTGATCGTGTACATGGATGGCTGGATTGGTGGGTGTGATGATGGAGGAGGGGCTTATTGGTGTGAACGGACGGTAGTTATTATATTATGATACGGTTAGTGGTGTATTGATATAGAGTGTATGCAGTTGGAGGGAGTTAATAATTACAAGGATGATTGGCTGTGTGGTTATACAGTAGGAGTGATGAGATCGATCATGCAATTTTGGACATGTGTAGAGGGTCGACGGGATATATAGTAGATGATAGTGGGCATAATGGCACAGAGATTTGCAGGTGGACACACTGGAGGCTTGCAGTCTTAGTACAGTGGTGGACTTAACTATTGATAGGCGCACACATTGGGAGTGGTTTAACTGTAGAGAAGTGGACGGTACGTACACCATAAGTTGATGGAGAGTCACAGATGTGGTGTAACAGGACATACAGGAGGTTTGTGTGTAGGAGGTGTGAGTGTCTTGGAATGAATGTGGAGATGGTGAGGGGGAGGGTGACCACGAGAGATAGTGGAGGTGTGTACAGATGGTATAGGAGTCAATCATAGGTTCGCGAGTATTGATTTTCTGTGTTAGTTATGGAAGGATTGGGCATGGGTGATGGAGTGTGAATGTTATAGACGGATTGACACTCAGCATGGATGTTACGAGGGGTGGTTGGAATAATATGAAATGTAGTATCCGAGTAGAGTGATGGGACCTGTTAGGTGACGACTTATACACGTTTGTATGGTCTAGTATGCGAGGGTTTGTGTAAAGGTGGTAGGTTGGGACATGTTGATTAGACACTGTTCAGGTGGTAGGTATATAGTTAGGGGGCATAGATTATTGAGTAGAAGGTTGCTAAATGATAATTTGGGGGCGAGGGAGGCGAAGATCAAACTTTCTACAAATATTAATTGATAGATTATTAATGAGTAGCGCGGTTTTGAGGTTGTGATCATGTTTTAAGTGGAGACTTATAGGAGATTCGGTTAGGGGGTCTGGCTTCGAAGAGATCGGGGGCGATGCATAGGATTGTTTGTTCTCTCTGAATCACAAATTTGTGGATACCAAGAACAAAGCCTTTTCACTATAAAGAGTGCCCTTGTTTCTCTCTAAGGAGTTCCAACACTAAGAATAGTCAGGTGGTTCTCAAAGTTCCAAGAAGGAACAATCTCTACTGCTTCAATTTGTCTGACATCCAACCTGAAAGAGATGTCACATATTTGCTGGCAAAAGCATCCTTAGGTGAGTCTACCAAATGGTATAAAAGGATGGCTCATGTAAACTTCAAAAATATGAACAAGCTGGCAAAGCATGGATTAGTCAATGGTCTACCTTCCAAACTCTTTACAAATGAGCACAACTGTGTTGCCTGCAATAAAGGAAAGCAACACAAGCTTGTTGTTTACAAGCCATCACTTGCTGGTGAGCAACCATTTCTGCTCCTCTCTAGTTACTTCACATGGACCTTTTTGGTCCTACTTCCATCAGAAGCATTGATCACAAGTACTACTCCTTGGTAAAAAGTGTACAATGACTTAGCAAGTTTACTTGGTGTCGTTTGTGGGACTAGATGAAACATAAGGTATCCTTAAGGACTTTTATTACTTATTATTGAATAACCATTAACAAAAAAAGGTTAAAGAGCATAAGGGTGACAATGGACAGAGTTAAAATTCTAAATAAATTGAACTCTAATGTGGTCAAAGGGGATTAAAAGGGATTATAGTAATGCCAGAACCCCACAACAAAATGGGGTTGCTGAAAGAAAGAATAGAACCCTTATAGAGGCAGCAAGACTATGCTTTTGCTGACTCTAAGGTTACCTGCCATGTTTGTTGGACACAAAGCAGTTTGTACGCTTGTTTAAGTTTTGAACAGGGTTCTCAGTGCCTAAACACCCATAACCAGTACACCTGTATGAACTAAGTGTCTGGGAAGTTCCCAACAACAGTCATCTCAAACCTTTTTGGTGTCCTTGATAGCCATACTTAACACCAGTGACCACTTGGCAAAATTTGAGGGAAAAGCTGATGAAGGTTTTATTGTTGGGTATGCCGCTCATAGTAAGGCTTATAGGGTCTACAATTTATCCAGCAAAAAGATAGAAGAAACACTTAATCTTGAGATATCGTGAAGATAACCTAATGTTCAGTTTTTGGGTCAGTAGTGTATTTTGACCTCGACTATTTGACTGATCTTTAGTGTTATACTCGTTTCAAACTAAACAACCTGCAGTTACCCAGATACTAACATCCCTGCTGGTACGATAAGATGATTCCAATTCGGAGTGTGATGAACCAGTAATTGTTTGTTCCTTCATTCCTCGAACTCTTTTTCAGGTCTAAGTTCATGACGCTTTCATGAAATGGTGGAGAGCATTTAGATTATGCAGAGAACTGCTAGGCTTCAAAAACCAAGCATATAGAATCCAATGCTACAGCTGAGAAGCATCAAAGTCAAGCTGGATCTTGGCAGCCAGTAGGAAATAGGGTTCCCTGCTATTAGATTGATGTCTGCTGCTGTGTTTACTTATGGTCCTACTAAACTTCTACTCTTGTTTTTACACGTTTCATTCTGCGCAACATCACCTTCCTCCTAGGTCACTCATTGGGCTCAAGTGACATTCTACAAGATATCCTTCCTCCTATCTGACCTTGCAAATTTCCATGTCCTCATCTCTCAGAAATGAGGAATATACCACCATCTGACCTGTTATTTTCTCATCTCTTCATAATGAGGATGATTTTGGTGGTTACTGTCACCAACTAGCACCAAGTTCAGTTGGTGATTCTATCTTACTAAAGAGGGTGAACACAATTCCATCCTCAATCACAAGATACTGGAGATATCACTTCACCTGTTTCAGACAAGGTACATTGAAGAAGGTCTAAAATTGGTGCAAGTGCTTTTGTTAGCTATGTTTCATGATCAATAAAGGAACAATCACACAGACTATTTACATGTACTGTTTGCCTTGTTTTTCTATCACAACTAGAACCAGAGCATTGTCATCAGGTTCTATTGATCCTGCTAGGGTGAAGTTATGCAAGAGGAGATGCAACAGATATTAATCAGTAAAGTATGACAGCTTGTCCCTCTACCAGATGGAAAAAGGGCTATTGGGACAAATGGATTCTGAAAAACAAACGAGATGCCAAAGGTATAGTTGTAAGGAATAAAGCCAGGTTGGTGGCTCAAGGTCATCGGCATAGAGTATTGCATTGATATATAATGTAGTATTTCCTCCAGTTGCTAGAATTGGTTGCAATTAACCTATTTCCTAGCATTTCCTCATATATGGAGTTTAGTGGAAATATCAAATGGATGTGAAGAGTAGCTTTCCTTATTGGGCGAATTTGAAGAAGAGAGTTTATGTTACTCAACTAAGGGTTTTTGAAGATCCTTATTTCCCTAAGCATTTACATAGTTGTGAAAGCTTTTGTATGTCATCAGCTAAGCACAAGGGCCGGGTTTTTTTTATGCCAAGATTGGTCTACTTTTCTGTTAAAGCATAATTACAGAGGAGTACAAACAAATAGACAAAACACCTTTTTTTCAATTAAGAAGAATTCCATGGATATCATACTTGTGTACAGTCTATGGGATTGGACAGTTATTTTTAGGTCTACAACAAGGCCTGGTGATGATGATTGAGGTCTTGAATGAAATGATAAATTGAGATGAGTGCCTATGGGTAGTTAACATTTTATCTTAGGCTTACAAGTGAGAAGCCAAAGCATGATGGGGATCTTTATCAGCCAAGACAAGTATGTCCAGGACATGCTTAAGAAATTTGATATAGAGAGTGTGAGACCTGCAACAACACCCTTTGAAGCTTCAAAGCCAAAATCCAAGGATGAACCTGATAATGCTGTTAATGTTCACTTATACAGATCCATGATAGGTTCCCTTATGTATTTGACAGCTTTAAGGCCTGATATTCATTATAGTGATGCTTGTTCTAGACACTTGGTTACACCCTTTGACTTCTAAATTTAAAATGCATCAAGAAGATCTTTAAGTATCTTAAAGGCCAACCAAAACTAGGTCTATGGTACCCAAGAGATTCTCCCTTTGTGTTGGAAGCATATAGTGACAATGATTATGCTGTTACTCCATAGTGATAAAAATCAACTAACCTGTAGATTCAATCCCTGTTAGAAGGTTGCTTCATGGCAGTAGCAAAAAGCTTAACCAATGTAGCTACATCTTCCACTAAGCAGAATAATGTTGCTGCTCTAGCTAACTGTTGTGTCAGTTTTCATTGGATTCAAAATCAAATGCTTTGATTATGGTTTCAACTTTATGAACACCAAAATTTTTTATTGAATAATCAAAGTACCATTTGCATTGTTAAAAATCCATTATTTCACCAAAGAACAAAAGCACTATAGAAATTAGGCACCAGTTTAATAGAGATGCAAATGAAAAAAATCCTTATTTAGGAGCTTAAGATTCACTCGTTTGAAAGATGGTGCAGATTTGTTAACCAAGGCATTTGATTGGACTCGAGGTTTAAACATCTAGTTGAGTTCAATTGGATCTTACATCCCTAGATGCCATGGTAAAGGGGGAGGACAGCTTTTTGTAAAATTTTCTAAGGTAACGCCCCCTCAGGCCCTCTCCTCCTCTCTCCTTCTCTTACACATTTCTTCCAACCACTTCCTACGTTCGTTTTCTTCAACATATTTTCTTCTGGTAGTTATTCATTTTTTTTCTACTGATAGTTTTAGTTGATTATTGTAGTTAGATTTTTCCTTTTCATTGTATCTTTTTGTGTGGTTTGGTCTAACCTTTTGCAGATGAATGATTCATGAGTGTGAAATTTGCATGAGAAGGCCTTATGACTGATGATAAAGTACTCATTTTGGTTGGTTTAAGTTCGTTTCTGGTGTTGCAAAGAGTTTCCTACTGGTAGATTTTTACTTGTTCCTACCTGGTAGAACATTCCTACTGTCTTAGTTCAGTTTTTCTTTAGGTGACTTTCTTTGAGCGGTGTCTTAATTGAGTTTACTTTACTTTAAAGTATAGTTGAGAACAAATGGGAATTTAATTCATCAAAGGGTCACCTAATTTAAAGGGATAATGAATCTTTACTCTTATTTTTTACAGTTACTTATTTAGATCAAACCCTAATTTGTTAACTAGCCCTGTTTACTCACAGCCACTCACTCTTTGAAAAACTTCGAGATTCCACTACCAAACGAGTAGTAACTTACCCTTGCAATCATACACCAGCACTAACACTCAACCACATTCTTTGTAATCATCAAATCAATGGCCGCACTTAAGTATCGTGATGAGCACAACAAGGTGGGTTTCTTGGAGAAACCAAAAGGCAGTGCCGATTATCACCAAGTTCTTGACTTTGTATGGGTATTCGCACATAAGGGTATGCTATTACCTGACCCCATCATCTATGACTCGATTGGTCATACAGTTCTGTCCACGGCCATCATCTTAGAGGCTTCTGAGGAAGGCCCTCCCTCTACTGGCCACCATTGATCAGGACTCCTAGACTATCACTGAATCATTATAAAGTTTAGGAGCCCAACTTCAAATTAGATGATGATGGTGGTGATAATTGACTTTTCCCATTACTGACATCTACTTAGGTATGGGCAATTCTTCGATTACCCCACTAAAGGCAAGCTGACCTTCCACAAAAACAAATATATCACCTCAATAGAGTTCTAAGTTCACACTACTTGCATTGGCTCAGTACCAAAATCAGTAGCTGGGTAATGCGAATTATGGAAGCCAATTGCTATTGCCTTGATTTGTTGATCTTGAGGGTGAGGAGGTATAATTGGTCAAGCTATTTTTCAAAGGCGGATTGAGTTAACAACATCAACAATCATAATAAGTTTTGATGTTTCCTAGGTTTTTGCTTCAAAAGATTTTGGAAATTGAACCTAGGGAATAACCAAACAATATCATGCTTTTAAACTGACAAGCAAAATTATGCTAACATGAGGTTAAATTGTCAAGGGGACCAAACTCACCACATTCTTCTCCGCGCGAGGGTATCTTCCCTATTGTTCTCTCTCATCCCCCCAGCTCACAGCTGCCTCATGTAAACTTTCTAGAGCGAACAAAATGTCTGAAAAAAAGCATAATAACAGGGAACAATAGAGCATGCGCAGCCATTGCAAGTACACCCATACTAGACCCAATGCGACCAAACTAGACATCCTGACTCTCGTGATGTCGAGCGCTCACGAACCGAGAGTAGCCTCAATGCACAATCTATCGTAGCTACAAATCCGAGCCGTCACGTACAGGCTCGAATGCACACACTATTACTAATCCAAGCTTCGACCAGTGAACCTGAGTATCAACTAGAGTGTCGCACTCTTCTATCAACGCACATAACCAAATGCCAAATATAGACTAATCTCTCAAGTGCATGAGCTCTCATAATCTTGGAATCATCCTAAAAGTACTGGCACAGTATTGGTTACAAGGACGACACAGCAACAATAGAATAGTAGCCTGAGCTACTGCGAAACACTAGCCGACGGTAGTCTTTTCTCAGTGCACAGCGCATCAATCATCGTCGCCTAGGACCATTGACTCACAACGACATAACACGCACGATCTGATACTGAGGACAACTCATGAGGTGCTAATGAGGAGCGGCGTGGGAGAGGTGCTCGATCCTAGAGATGAAAACATCACATGAGCATAAAGCAGCTGGACTGGTCAAGAAACAGAACTGCCCTGCAAACATTCTTCAGCAGGCAGATGTATGGGCTTATCATTGTGCGCCTAGTAATGTCAATGAGGACCTCTCAAAGATTAAGGCTCAACTCACCGTTACGTGCCCTCATCTACTACACTATCATCACCATCCATAGCAATCCTCGGCAACCATCTACACAGACTGCGAACAAGGAACATCCCACTCCCTAATCAATATTCACAGCAGTGTAGCACTACTCACCTAGTCTTAGCTTTGAATTACACCTTTGTCCTCTCCTCGAATCTTACCTTAATTAGCGGATCGACATGAGTCTGTACAAAATCCCTTCGTCTAGAGAAGGGCAGAGAGTTTTCAGTTTATATGCTGTCAAAGGATTCAGTTTCGACTAGACAGTCAAGCTCAGACGAAGTAAGTGGGAGAGATTAACGACTCAAAGGATGAGGACTGCTTATGAGATTTGCGAGCGTCAGAACATCACCACATTTGTACATAGTGTCTCTGAGTTCTAAGAGAAAAGATGCGAGAGAGATTGCGAGGCACATAAATACTACAAGGGCTCATACTCAAACACGTCGAAGAGATAGCAAACTGAAAAACTTATCGTCACAAAGAAAAAGTAGAGTGCATGCTCACAAGTGTCATGAGTCCCTTGGCAGAGATATCGAGAGCTTGGCTAAGATCCAGCTGCGAGACGCAACACTTTACGTGCTAGCATTACATGTCTACTTAACTGAGAGCTCAGGCGTGTCTCATGAAGAGCTGACGGAGATTGGCCTGCTGGCTAGTTCGGCGCGTACTATCAGAAACACTCGTTGCGAACGATTGTGCACTCTGAGTGAGACTAAGAGAAGCACTGTCATTGTACTGATTTCCTGTCGCGTAAAGTGGCGCTTATCTACACTGAGGTCACTCTAATCATGCTATAGATCTCCGGACCTTCAACAGTAAAGGGAAATTCTTCTCAACTTGAGTCCAAGCACAAGACAGAAGAAACCATCCATGACACAAGACGTTGCTCAAAGTGAAATTTCATGGAGCTGTTATTAGAGCAGAGAGTCAGTGCAACTCAGTGTTCATACTGAGACTCAAGCAAATGGATAGCTTGTGTAAGCGATTTACTACATTGTCCCTGGACACCGATGAAGAGTTATGAAGTAGAGTACAAGTACACTCGAGACTTGATGGCTTTGTCACATCCTACAAACGTAATCCACACGATATCCAGAGATAAGAATTCAGCACTCTCTGAGTCAGTGACTATTAGCAGAATTACTGCATCGAGGCTCTGGTGTCAACACTGCAACAACGACTACAACGATGGTGACACTACAAGACTTTTCATATCTAGAGATCGTAGAGATACACGCGAGATTTATCCACGAGAGGGCGTGTGCAGAGATGTCTTAGATGCACAGGATCAGATGCAACATCGTCGGTTGATGGGGCGTGAGTGTTGTGACTCGGATTATGGCGAACTTCAACAATATGGAAGATGGAGAGCGTTTCGACATTTACTTTGTTTCTCTAGTTGAGACGTCATTGGAATTTCATGGATAGATACGCGAGTGGAGTGTTCTATCGATCATGATATGTTGATTTTTATAGCACTTGATCTAGAGAAACAGGTGGTGAGTGGAGACACTATAGGGTGGGATTTTATCTTCTTGGGTTTGGGTTGTGCACAGTTTGTAAGTGATACGTTTCTCTCTATTCTCCTATTGACTAGTCTTGTGGATTGGTAATGTCTAGTGGAGTGTGAGTATTATAAAGAACTAGTGAGCACACGACAATATTTTGTGTTATATTGGGATGCGGCCACTTGGTACATTACACACACACACACACACACATAACGACTGTGTTTGGTACAGACATGGAGAGTGTGTACAGATTGGGATGATTATATTGGGTACATGTAGTGGCATTTTGGGCGTGATAGTGATTTTTATTAGGAGGTTGTTGACATCTATATAGTCAGTTTCAACATTTAGCAAGGTGGACTTTACGTGGTGTATTAAACTCTTGAATTGAGTAGCATGAATTTGGGAGATGGTGATAGTGATATGATATATTGGATACAGTGGTGGGTTACTATAGGGGGGATGTAGTATCTTATGGATTTTGGATGAGATTAGAGATCTGGGCACATTGACTAGATCTAGGTCTATACGCAGGAGGGTGGGATTTCTCTCTCTGGTTTCTTTGTATATTCGTTGTCGGTGGTGGACACATTTGTAGGGACTCACGATATCATGTATAACATGAGGGCTATTGTGACGGCACACTCTCACTGGTACTTTTTTATGTTGATGGGACAGTCTCTGGAAGATGACCAAGGTCTGTGGTGACCGAACAGTCACATGATTTTTTCTAGGAAGCTTAATTAAGGAATACGCAAGGTCAGGATGGTTTAAAGTGTTAAATACGAGAGATACGTGAGTGTGACTATATGGATCTCTCAAGGAGAGATGGACGAGTGGTACATTAGGGTTGTAATATGGGTGAACAGTGAGATAGATTTCAACAGTATGTAGTGGGGATATGTAGATGTGGATGGTGTGTAGAGCTTTGCATCACATTGAAAATGAATACACACAAGCATGATGGGATCAGAGATTGATGTCTGATATTAGGGAAGATGGGTGGGTCATAGGGTATCTCAACTAGTCACATGGTTAGAGTGAGTAGAGGAAGCGACATGGCATGGAGTTGATGCACCAGGTGTGTGGGGTAGAGGTGAGGGTGGTAACAATAGTGAGAGATACGAGAAGTCTGCGAGGAGATATATCTTAATAGGTTGACTGTACGAGCGTTGACTATTGAGAGGTCATGAGATTTGTTTTGCACACTGTTAACATCACATTACAGATGTAGGGTATATGGAATGACGGGTAAATTCATGAGGCTATAGATGTTAGCGTGTGCATGCAAGTGGGATAGATGTCAGGTAGAGGCATTTGTGGGCATTTCGAATTGTACATGGGTGGTGTTGTGAATGTATGAGCTGGAAGTGGGTGAGTATATTGGGGTTGACGTACATGACATTGTGACATTACAAGGCTTGGTTAAATGGCAGAGTGATCTTATGTAGATACACCTTGTGGGGTTGGGAGGAGCGAGTAGTGAGTTGAGCATAGAGTGGTTAGATCTCTGATCAATATGTGGGTAGTAAGCGTTGTTAGGATTTAGTGTGTGGAGGAACTGGGACATGGGGATATGGTGTTGTATGATGTATTAGTTTGACAGTGATGTATGGGTGTTGAGTTGATGGTAGTATTACAGATGTGGGGTGGAGTGGTGTATGGTGACACCTCTTGACTACTTGAGTGGAGTGGAGATAGAAGGAGGGGAACACACAAGTTAGGACTGTGACAGCACAAATTGATACAGGGTGATACTAGGGTGTCACTGCATAGACATACTGATGAAGGACTCAGGGATGGAGATAGATGGTGGTGATGGGGTATTTATAGCGTAATTGTGAGGGTGGTTAGGTGTGTATATATAGTGATGGATGGATAGTATGGATGTGGTGGTATGATGAAGCTACGATGAATGACAATGGAGAGATGTACGATAGAGTCTGAGTATAGTTATGGTGACTGTATATGACTATCTGATAGAGGAGTTGGGTCGTAACTGTCTGTATATGCATGGACATAGAAGTATATCTATCTAACAGGAGTCTCTAATATGAACTAGTATTTACACAGTGGTGGGTTGTCAGGTGACATATTGTTCATTTGATATTATCTGTGTGTGGGTATATTGTTGGAGTGACATGAGAGGTGTGACTGTGGGGATGTGCAGTCTCACACATAGACACATATGATTATATAAGGGTCTGACGTTGGTGTGGGGGGGGTTCATGTTGGTGGTGTAGATGAGGAGGGGGAGAGTGAGACAGGGAGGGTATTGGATCTAGAGTAGGGGTATAGAGATGTGAGGTGTTAATATGTGCGGGAGTATTTATATATTTATTATTTAGTGTTAGATATTAAGTAGTAGAGTTGCAGCATTCGTAGGAGGAGGAGAGTTTATATAGGCTCAGGTGTACTATAGACGGACGGGCAAATCAGGGAGAAACGTACACAAAGTATGATAAGATAATTAGATTGCTATGCTATCCATTTATGTATATATAGATAGATATGATTGTGTTGAGATAAAATAAGGTGGGAGGGTGAGGGTGTGGAGTGATAAATAATTGTTTTCTATATATTATAGAAATTCAATAAAATATAGTTTATTCTATTATTTTATATGATTTTCTATATATATATTACTAGAGATGATAGATTTGTGTAACAGATTTTTGATGAGGAAATTGTGAGGGATACTATGATCTTTGTAGTGGGTGGAGTGGGGATTTTGTGACCAGATGATGGAGATTGTGGGATTACAATCTGAGTATGGAGGGTGTGTGGGGTGAACGAGTGATGTTAGTTGTTGGGATTACGTATTGATTGGAGGGGTGAGGGAAATGCAATAGTAGATTGGGTAGGTCACAGGTGCAGGGTTGGTGGTTTGGGGGGTTTTGAGTAGTAGTTGAGGGGAGTAGTGGTTGAGATAGTGATGGTTGGAGGGTGGGGTGGAAAGGAGGATTTTAAAAGTAATCAGACACAGTGGAATTTGTGAGTTAGTGTGGGAGGGAGAGGAGTGAGATAGTAGTGAGGATTTGTAAGGTGTGTATGATTGGGAGGGGAGTGGACAGAGGTCGTGTATATGTGGAGTATTGATGAGGTGTCTGTTAGATGGTGTTATGAGTGGGACAACAGATATAGTATAGAGGTGGGTGAGGTCTCTGTCACGTATTGGGGGGAGGGGTTGGGGGGTTGGGAGGTTGGAATAATTGTGGGTAAAGGTTAGAATAAGAGTGGGGAGAGTCAGCTGAGTCAGAGTCAAGAAGAGAGATTTTTATATAGAACAGAACACCACACACATGAGGTGAGCTGTGAAGTGTGGATAGAGGAGAGTGGGAGGTGGGAGGTGTGTGTTTTAGTGGTGTTTGGGATTGAATATGGGTAAATGGAGGAGAGATATTGATTTGACGAGATGTAACACAACATTTTTGACTCTTAATCTAGGTACATTGGAGGGTTGTTGTGGGAGTCTTTCAATCACATTGCAGGGGGTGTTCTAGTTGGGTGTGTAAAGGTGATGTGTGGACGATGGGAGGGGTGGGGGGGGTGGGTTGGGTGGTGTTGGGGTGAGTTGGGATAGGTGGGATATGCTGACACACGAATAAAGCGGGACAGTGCTTACTTAGGGGTGATGGATCCTCGGATAGAGTGTTTGAGTATGGATTTGTGGGGTGGACAGCAGACGTACTACTGAGATGGGTGTGGGACATGTTGACTGATGACATGTTGAGTGTTGGTCAGTGGTTGTACTTTTAACATTGGTAAGAATATGGAGGTAGTGTTATCAGTTTGTCTGTATCGACTGAGGTTTGGGGAGTGAGGGGATCAGGAGTATTTTATAGGATGGGGTATGGTGGGTCAATAGTATGGGAGTGTAGGGGTAGATGTGGAGTGTAGATTTTGTTAGAATTGGTTGATATAGGTTGTGGGGTTTAGGTGTGAGTTGTTAAGGGTGGGGGGGCGTTCATGATGTAGGGGTAGGGTGGAGGTAGGGGTTGGTGGGAGTTTTAAGTGTGGTACATATTGTTGAGGTGTTGACAGCGAATGTGGGTGATGGTGGGGGGTGGTGGGGTATGGTAGTTCATGTGAAACACCACATGGGGTCGTGGACTTCACTTTGTGGAGTGGTTAGGACAGCATATGGGTTTCATGGGGGTTCTAGGTGGGGGAGTGGTAGGAGACGGAGGTTGGTTAGTTGGTGAGTTATTGGATTGGTGTGGGTGTCAGTGGACATGGGTGAGGTGGTATAGGTGGGGAGTAGGGGGGGGTCTATATAGTATGAGGATGTATGGTGGAAGTACAGTTTTGATGTTGTGGTTGGAGTCAGTGTGATGCGGGATGTGTGTACATGAGGTGCTGTGAGTGTATGAGAAAGTGGTTTGGGGAGGTATCTACATGTGAGTAATATCGTATGTGTTGCAGGTGAGGGGGTAGATTGGTGGTTTGTGGGTGGGGGGAGTTTATGTGAGGTGATGGACATTGTGGTGAGTTTTGATCAGAGTTATGTTTCATAGGTTATATCTTGTATGGGTGGATGACACGTGGAGTGGATTGGATAGGTGACATTACTGGTGAGGTTGGTGTTGTTTTGTTATGTTGGGGGTTGGATGGGGTGAGTGGGTGTGAGGGTTTGGGTGATGGGTTGGGTGTTGGGATGTTAGTTGGGGGGTTAGGATAGGGGGTTTTGGGGGGATGTTTGATGGGTAAGATTTTGGAATAGTTGGGGGGGATATTAAGGGGTGGATAGGGTGGGTGGTGTTATGGTGTTTGGTGGGGGATGTTGGGTTTGGGTTTTGGGTTTTATGTGTGTGAGGAATTTTGGGTGGGGGTTATATAATGTGGTGAGTTTTGGGATAGGGAAATTGGGGTTGAGTAGAAAGATTTGAGGTGTGAGGGTTGGATGAGGTGTGGTTATAGGGTGGTGGTGGTTGGTATTGGAAAGGGGTTTAAGAATGAGGTGGGGGGAAAGGGGATTTTGATGATTAATTATTAGTATAGATAGAGCTGATTTTTTAACCCCCAATTTAATCAACAAAGTTAGGGTTTTAATACTTATATGTCATATTTTTCTAGTCTAGTTATAGCTTTAATACATATTAGTCTTTAGTTTGAGGTTCTACTTACGATCCTAAGGTTTATTTTGCTGTCAAATGTTATTTAAAAAATTAAAAAGGACAAAAACATAAATAGAACTTAGTTTATTAAATCTTAATTCTAGCTTGAGTTAATATTTTATACTTCAAAAGGTGGAACAAGATGATGAGAAAGAAGAACTTAAAAGATATTTAGACATAGTTCTAAGAGAAGATGTTGCAGTAGATGTTGAGTATCTATCTACAAAGTATCCAATTGTGGATTGGAAGACTTACACTTTATCAGAAAACTTCATGTATTACAAAATCATCAGAGGAGATGGAAGCTCAAAGAACTACAAGATTCTGAGTGAAATGTTATATGATTTTGATAGATAAGATGTAGTGGAGTTATACAGGTTGGTCAAAGAAAGGTATAGTTCCTCAAAACCAGAAGGATATTATTTAATGCTGTGGGGAGACTTGCATACACTTTTGAGCCTGATGAGGAGAGTGAAATATGGATGAATCAAAATGAGTATGATCTGATAAGTTGGAGTTTATGTGATTTTTGTGTAGTTCACATTCTGCTGATGCAAAATGGAATTGCCATACATATGCTTACAGAAAAGAAGTATCCTCTAAGTCAAGAAATGACATCAAAGATGCTGAGTAAGAGATTGGAGGTTGATCAAGAAAGCACACAAGCATATGAACTACTAAAGTTCATCAGATCACAAATGAAGAAATAGATAAGTGTTTGAAAGAATCATCATCAGAAGACAAGAAGATTTAATCTAGAAGAAACTTGAGATTAGAGGCTAAATCACAAGTTTAGGGGAGGATTGTTGGGAATAAATCTTCATCAAGAGTTAATACTGCCAAGGTATAACTAACAGTACTAATGGAGTTAGTACTGCCAGTACAAACTTAGTACTGCCAGTGTTAGTTAATACTGCTAGAAGAAAAGTTAATACTGCTGATGGTTAATGCTGCTGACTTGGAGATAAGGATGCAAAGAGATAAATATGGAATATCTTGTATATTTTAGGAAGATACGTATATGGTTATAATTGTAATTGATCCTAAAAGTTCGGTAGTTATCTTGTAAAGGACTCCTTGTGGTGTATAAAAGGAGATCCTAGGTTAAGGTTTTATATATACTTAAGAGACAGATATACATCTTAGAGAAAGAACATATAGCTTCAAGGTTGTAACCCTAGTACTAAGCAAGAGTACTCGTATTATTGTTCTAATAATATTGAAGCATTTTGTGTTTTATTCATTGTTCATTGTTTAGTACTGTTTCATTGATTAATACTTCTAGAGTATTGAAGTGTAGATTCCGCATACACTTTGATATACAAACAAAGTCTCTACCATTGTTATTTTGGATTCATCCAAGGTAACATACACTTTACAAGGTAAAGAATCGATCAAGGCTTGGGATCAACAAGTGGTATCAGAGCCTGTGCTTTGAGAAACTTTGATCTAGAAGTAATGGAGTTGGAGAATACACAGAACAATGCTTTGGCTAAGCTTCCCATGCTCAAACTCGGGGAGTATGAGATGTGGGAGATCAGGATTAAACAGTATTTTCAGATCCAGGATTATGCTCTATGGGAGGTCATAGAGAATGGGAATTCATGGGTACCTATTCCTGTAACAACACCACCAGAAACTGGTACATCAACAACAACAAAGATGACTGTGCCTGCTACTATTGAAGAAAAGACATGTAAAAAGAATGATGTAAAGGCAAGAAGTCTACTGCTCATGGCACTGCCCAATGAACATCAACTTACCTTCGACCAGTATGTTGATGCTCAATCAATGTTTGCTGCAATTAAAGCTCGATTTGGAGGCAATGAAGCAACAAAGAAGACACAGAAGGCTCTGTTGAAACAACAGTATGAAAACTTTAGTGCTTCAAGCTCAGAATCACTTGATTCTATCTTTAACAGGCTTCAAAAGCTTGTTAGTAGATTGGCAATTCTGGGTGTGGTTACTCCTCCAGAAGATCTAAATGTAAAATTTTTAAGGAGCTTACCTTCTGAATGGGATACACATGTTGTAGTTTGGATGAACAAACCTGATTTTGATACTATGGGTTTGGATGATCTGTACAACAATTTTAAAATTGTTGAACAGAAGGTTAAGAAATCTGCTGGTGCAAGCAATGATGATAAAAACTTGGCATTTGTAACTACTTCAGGTGCAAGCAGTACTAATAATATTAATACTGTTAACCCTGAAGTTAGTACTGCTACCACAAAGGTTAATACTGCCAGTACTCAGCCTAGACGAGTATGGCACAGGTTTTTGTCGTGGGGACAATAAATCAAATATAAACACAATAAAAAGCAAGAAACGCAATTAAAAGTTAAAAGAGGGCAGGTGGTACAAGCCAAATGATAGAAAAATGTATTAGCCATATTAAATTTTCCGATTATTTATTAAACGTTGGGTTTGTTTATTTAGTGCATTGGTTTCTTATCTGAAGCGGGATTTATCTTAAGGACTTAGGCGGGACATCATCCTTAGGACTAGACACGTTGTAATCCTGGTCCAATTAACGAATCGCTAAAGCATCCTTTTAGTTTAATTATACTCTATGTAGGGATTAAAGCAATGGTGATCTTGTTAAACCCTAGCCCATCGGGACTTTACCCACTTACTGTTTGACGGTATTTTATATACTAGTAGTTCACTGTTCAAGTCTTTATCAATTAATTAAGAACATACTTGTTGAAACATGCCGGTCCAACTAAGCTCATAATTTAAAGACAAAGATAGAACATTATTTGTGATCCTATTGGTCCAGTAATATAAAACACGATATGGAGAGCTATTCCAGTATCTAGTTCACTTCTTAGGCGTAACTAGACCCAGTTGAATGATAGGTCGCATATTCAAACACGTAGACAAGTATCATGTGATAAACATAATTAAACATTCAACGATAAACTAAGAAGTCGATTTTAAAACAAACCAAACATTAAACCTTCATTAAGATGGCTAATACCCAAGGGTATTAGCCCATAACCATTGTAATTATACAAGCGTGATCAAATAACCAAGGTAAACTAAACATTTTACCGAACAATACCAAAAATTAAATGATTACAAGAGTATAGGAATTACACGGTGTCTTCTATGGAATCGTGATCGATGCTTGACCTTTGGTTGCTCTTCTTTTCTTCAGAAAATCATCTTTTATGTGTATGGTAGAGAGAATATGATTTTGCACACTGAAAACTCGTTTTTGAGTCTTCTATTTATAGTCTCTGAAAAAGACAGGATACGCCGTATTGAGCTAGGTCAATACTGCGTATAGGGGTGTTTTCCTTAGAGTACGCGCTAAGTTTATAATCAATCAGATATAACTTCCCAAAATATATTTATTCACCAAATCTCTGAATAGTTATCCAGCTGGATACGACGTATAGGGAAACATGGATACGCCGTATTAGGGAGTAAGAATACGCGTTTTCTTGTGAAGTCCAGGCGCAGATACGCCGTATCTCCTTCAGTGGATACGGCGTATTGGTCAGAAATAAGCAATCTTTAAATATCATCGTTTAAGCTCCAAAAAGTGCTTCCTTTTTAGAATTTTTACACAAATCAACCAGAAGTAATTACTGCAATTTACAAATTTAAGAAATTAAGTAACGATTCTTGCAATAATTATATAAAAGTGGATAATTTATTTGGGATAAATGATGGTATAAATGTAACGTTATTTGATGTCATCAAATATCCCCCACTTGAATCCTACTTGTCCTCAAGTAGACTCTAGATTATATTGAAAATGTATCCCAACCGAAGTTAAGGATTTTTCTGTTTAAGCATTTCTTTTGTTTAATCACATGTATAAGACCAAGCACCTCACGAAATATGGAAATGAAAACACTCAGATCACTCAACTAATCTAGGGTGTAACATTTAATTGGTACGCTCATTTTCTCGGTCGTGATTAGTTTCATATCATATGCTTGGCAAGGATACACATCTCCACCACTAGAGCTAAGGAGAAACAAGT
>BQNB010033806.1:50000-52035 GCA_026074375.1 Tanacetum coccineum
TTGAAACATTACGGGTCACCTGTCGGCTGTCAACTAAGCTTCATAAATAAAGTCAAGATAGAACATTATTTGTGATACTATTGAGTCAATAATATATTAAAACGATATGTAGAAGCTATCCCTAGTTGTATCTAGTTCACTTGTTAGGCGTAACTACACCTAGTTGAATGATAGGCCGCATATTCAAACACGTAGACAAGTATCATGTGATAAACATAATTAAACTTTCAACGATAAATTAAGAAATCGGTTTTAAAACAAAGCAAACATTAATTTATTAAGATGGCTAATACCCTAGGGTATTAGCCCATAACCATTGTAATTATACAAGCGTGATCAAATAACCAAGGTAAACTAAATGTTTTAACGAACGATACCAAAAATTAAATGATTACAAGAGTATAGGAATTACACGTTGTCTTCTATGGAATCGTGATCGATGCTTGACCTTTGGTTGCTCCTCTTTTCTTCATAAAATCATCTTTTATGTGTATGGTATAGAGAATATGATTTTGCACACTGATAACTTATTTTTGAGTCTTCTATTTATAGTGTCTGAAAAAGACTAGATACGCCGTATTGAGCTAGGTCAATACGGTGTATTGGGGTGTTTTCCTTGGAGTGTGCGCTAAGTTTATAATCAATCTGATATAACTTCCCAAAATATAATTATTCACCAAATCTCTGAATAGTTATCCAGCTGGATACGACGTACAGGTAAACATGGATACGTCGTATTGGGAAGCGAGAATACACGTTTTCTTGTGAAGTCCAGGCGCTGATACACAGTATCTCTTTTTGTGGATACGACGTATTGGGCAGAATTAACCAATCTTTAAATATCATCGTTTAAGCTCTAAAAAGTGCACCTTTTAGCATGTCTTTACAAATCACTCCGTAATTACTGCAATTTACAAATTTAAGCAATTAAGTAACGATTCTTGAAATAATTATATAAAAGTGGATAATTTATTCGGGATAAATGATGGTATAAATGTAACGTTATTTGATGTCATCAAATATCCCCCCACTTGAATCCTACCTGTCCTCAAGTAAACTTTAGAAATTTATTGAAAGTGTATCCTAATCGAAGTTTAAGATTTTTCCGTTTAAGCACTTCTTTCATTTTAATCACCTGTACAAGACCAAGCACCTCACGATATATGGAAATGAAAACACTCAGATCACTCAACTTATCTAGGGTGTAACATTTATTTGGTACGCTCATTTGCTCGGTTGTGATTAGTTTCATATCATATGCTTGGCAAGGATATACATCTCCACCACTAGAGCTAAGGAGAAACAAGTCAAAAGGTAAATTGGGTTTTTATTATAAGGCTAAGGGTTGATCATTCTAACAATCTTTCACCAAAAGTACCACACCAATAAGGCAGCTGAAGCACACATACACGGCCGTAACGACGAAATAGACATGTGTTTTCGATCACATCCTTATTCGAGTTTAACCAAGGGTTAGGATGAAGAATGATATAGGGTAGGGATCTTCAAACTTTCACCAAAAGTAATAAACCAACAAGGAGGCTAAATTATGCATACATGGCCGTAACGACGAAATAGACATGCATGACTCAATCCCAACTCGTTCGAAGACAACCTAAGTTTGATTGCCCATAATGGTCAGCTTCCCGAACATTCCAAAGTTACATACTTTTACAAAAGTGGTGATATCGTCCACTTAATACAAAACTATACATCGTTGATTTTTATCCACGAATAATCGATCCTTCCAAGAATTTTATCGGGTTAAGTTTAGCGAACCGGCTATAAATCTTCCTTCTCTTTTTTGATGCATTTTCTATTTTTCCATTTTTTTAACATAAACCTTGATGCAGTTTTACCGTCTTCACAGTCATAATTTTTCCAGATAATTTTTCCTTTAACACTTATTTTTCGGACATAATACATAATCGCGAAAGTAGCAAAATACACGAACTACATATTTTCCCATTGCATTGTGGAATTTGCCGACCCAACCGGAGATACAAAATTTCACTTTGACGCAAAAAATACAAAA
>BQNB010033807.1:0-52034 GCA_026074375.1 Tanacetum coccineum
AAACAATTAAATTTGTTTTTAATTATCAGTATTTATTTAATAAAAATATTAAATAAATTATTCATCATTTTTAATTAAAAGCGTTTTTGAAAACGCGATTATTCGAGTTGAAATTCATTTTTTTTATTTCGGACGGAGCGAAACCGGTTCATAAATTGAATAACAGATATTTTATTAAATGTTATAAAATATTTATGAAATATTATCAAGCGAATACTCATTTTTATCGGAAAAATGATTTGAAAAACAATGGCTTAATAACTTGAGTACTATTTGACAAACATTTTGACAATGTTTTCTAATACATTATAAATGGAACTTATTTAACTCTGACATTTTTATTAAATGGAATGTGACATTTTATTAAACGTCTCTTTTGAGGTCATTTTCTGTGACTTGTACTTTGTGCCTTAAAGTCGCACCCTAATGTTACTATTCCGCTGCCGTCCGATTTTGGGGGTGTGACATTAATGTGTAGATTGTCGAATACAAGAACATCATCTTCAATATCTGGTATGTTATTCTGTAAGGAACCTTTCTTTTATGGCCATAACAACCATGATCAGCTTCTTAAAATTTCCAGGGTAATGCTTTTTCTATACTTCTTCTGCTGAACATATTTTAGTAGTTGTGTCATTAAGTAGTGTCTCCTAAGTCTCCAATATGCACTGTTAATTTGTTTATTTGTGAAGATATCTAAATCACGAGACTTGTGGCAGGAGCCCAATGTGTTGTTACTCTACTGCATGAGATGAAGCATCATGGCAATCTACTTTAGATTTGGTGTCATGTCAATGTACGTTGGTAGGTGTTCTTTTAATAATCTAATTTTCTCTCATTTAGTATCCATTTTCTCTCTGTGGCGGAGGAGTAATCACTGTATCCTTTGAAGTGATTGTAGCATGATACGTTTGGATCGCTTTGAATATCATGTACGAGAAGAACTTAACAAAACAGCTTCTCGCACGATCGTTATGCTACATAATTAGTTTGTTACACTAAAATATCGATATGTAGTTTGCTATCATAATTAGGTTGAGTTATCATCATATGAATAAGAATTCTTTGGGACGTGGATTTAAGATCACGTTAGTTTTGACCCGAACAATATGATGCAGTTTGAGCTATCATAATTTGAGTTAACTGATAGTTAGGGAGTCACATGGTACGGGTCAGAGGTAACACAGTATCACTTTCTGACTGTTAGAAGTAGGATCTAAGTTTACCTTTGTGGTGGATCATATACATGAATATGTTCAACTTATTATGCTAACATAATTCCTAGATAAACCCGATCCTTTTGCTGAAGATCAGTTAAACAAATGGCCATGTTGTTCATGATGCTCAACATCTAGTCAGGTATCAAGAGATATTCATTCTGGGAATTTATTTTATAATTTTCAAATTTTTTATAGAATGACAGCTGCACCATCTTATACAGATCATACAGTGCATTTAAGAAAGAAATTTATTTTGTTACTAATTGATCAATAACATGTATTAATTAGCACCAGGATTATAGACTTTCGCATGGATTATGCATACGAAAAATACAGTAGGGTGTAAATCTGCAAGCTGTAATAGGACATGTGAAGAGACTCCAAAACAGGTAACTTTTCACTTTTTATATTTATATACTTAACGCATCATGAATCAATGGGTTACTAAGCTTAATCTTATTCACCAAATTAGATTTTGACCGATGAGTAAGAGGGCACCCGAAAATGGCAGAGGTTTCTCTAACTGCACAAATATTTACTGTATAAGATGCTGGTATATTTGCTATTAGTAAGAAGCTATTATTGTTTATGCAGTAGATGGAATATTCTTACCTTTTAAAAAAATCAAAGATTTCAGGGTTTGAAATAATTTCTAATGCTTTATCTGTTATTAGAGTATTTACATAGAAAACACTATATGGTGCTTATAATGATGTTACATATGTAGGTTAAAAGCATAGGTGACCAGTGACCAACATGTTTCATCCCATGATATAGCGACCGTACTCAGTTTATCAATTTTAAGGGATATTGGTATGTATTTCTAAGAACTATATTAAAAGAATAAGTGCAAATCTGATGTACATAAATGTAATATGCTTTTTGAATAGATTGATTTGGAGGTTTTTATGTATCAAAAAATATTGTGCAAGTTTCTACCCGTTTGACCCGTTACTTACAAACGCGATGAGTTCCACTCAGTACAAAGTATTATGCATGTGGTAGGATCATAACTGTGTCTAAATTCCTGCTTGGAAAACATGTTAAAGGGACTTGACCTTCAACAAATTAACAGGCAGCATACCAAACTCTTTCCAAGACTAGCAATCGTTGCATTTCCTGTAAGTCTTTCAATCTTCTCCACAATTTATAATCTAAAATACTGAATTAGTCCACAATGTTATGATTTTTAGGTATCTAGGAAGCAATAGCTTAACCGAGGTGATCCCATCAAATATCATAACTCCAGAACTTCAAGGACTGTAAGTACCAAATTGGCATCTTCAACCACCTCTTAGTTTTTCTTTTTTTTAGTGTTCGTTTCATTATGTTGGAATAGAGATGTCTCCTTCAGTTATATCACATGAAATTTTCCCGCTAAGTTTGCCAAAATTGGAAAATCATTGTGAGTATAATTTTCATTCTCATCTTTAACTCCTTAAGATTATCGAAACACTGCATAAACATAAAACTTTTTCTGTAGAAAGGTTGTAGGAACTTTTAGGAATGGAGACAGCCTACTAAACGAGTAAACTTTCATTCCTTAAGATTTACAATTCCATTCTCTTAGGATTTTTATATGTGGAAAAGCCTAATTTGTTTACTTAAAAATTGGTGCAGGAAGGCATCAGAGATTTCACGTTGCCTGCTAGGTGATAACTTCTTATTAGCTCATCTTGGTGAACTTGTGTATTAAATATTCTAAAAGTGACCCACAATGACCTCAACAATAGCAAACTAATTACTGAGTCTTATGAGCAGCCGAGTACCCATTGAAGAAAGTAATGGGCTATAAGAGATTGTCTACTAGGATGATGTTGCTCTATGTATCTCATATAATTAAGGGGTTGTTTCCACAAAATAGTGGGTTGGGTCTCTTTTTACTAAAAAATATGGGATAAATTTTAGTATGGGTCAAAAAAAGGTGCTCATACTTGATTTTAATTCCAAAACAAATGGGCTTAACATCAATTGTCAATATTGAATCTATAGAACTTATATCAAGTGCATACAACAGAGATCATGGTGAAATCCTAGCGTAACCCATGAAATTTTAGTAGCAACTTTTGGATGACGAAACATGTGCTGTTCAACTACTCTATTATCACAGTTGTGTTATTTAGTTCAATGTTATAACAGGTTTAAATTTCAACCCTTTAACGTATTGATGGGTTGATTTAGATTATGTTCCATACCTAAAAAGTTAGAAATGAAACATTAATATAATGAGATAAAAAAGAAGTCGTTGATTATGTCATTTAAAGCGTACATCCTCTAAAGTCCTATGTTGTATTTAGTAGTGTAGTTATATGTATTACACTAGTTATATTTAAACAAACTTAGACAACATAATTTATCCCTCACAGTTGAACAAAATGAATTAAAATGTATTGATAAAAGACTTATCATGTGTATTTTCTATTGTAGGAAGGGATAGCGGTTGGAAAAACATTTGTTGATTTGAAGAACTATCAAGTCGATGGAAATAGAGAAATAATAGCTATTAGGCTGATGAACATGGTTGGTTCTTGCTCCTTTCTCATGAATTAAGCATGCCAAATTAATATGCAGGTCTATTTTTTTCATAACCAATTTAAATTATATACGAGTCTGTTTGTTTAACTGTGTGCTTTAAACTTGTAGTTCTTGACTGGTATAAGTAACAGTATAAGTACTTTTGTTCGATAGTTCACATAACCACATCCATTGAGACAAATCTCTTTGTATTGAACGCATTTAATTTGGTAAGAGTCCCCAATATCATTTTAATAGTTTGTTCACATACCTGCTATATAATTAGTTAGATTGATAGTAATTGCTTCTCTTTGCAACTGTTCCCAATATCATTTTAATAGTTTGTTCACATGCCTACTGTTTGTCTTATTTTAAAATGATTTAGGATAAGCCATAGTTTGAATCTTTATCATTCTTCTACCATATTTTTAATGTTGCATAGTATGATGATCTATTCACTGATCTCTAAGTTACTTTAGAACCATTGAATAACAAAATAAGTTGTGTTGGATAATTGGTAAAAGACTAAAAGAATATAGTAATGATGGGTTAAAAATTGAAGTATGTTGATATGACTGGTAAATAACCAAAATATTGTTGCTGTGAATGCAAGTATCTTGCTGTTATTGAGAATTTTCTTAGTACGTCACTATAACTGGTAAAATAGGTAAGGTATCTTGCTTTATTAAGAAAATAACCTGATTGTAAAATCAAGCTCCTTTCGTACTCTAACTTCCTATTTAAATTAAGTAGCATGTTGACAAAGCATCTAGGGAACAAACTCCCACAACCCCCCTATCTTTATGAATGCTTTTTACTCTTTCTGAATCTTTCTGTATATAAAAAAATAGACAAGACATTAATGATCTAATCTTCAAGAAAACTAAAAATTAGCAGAAGTACAAGTGTCGATACAATAAAATAGTAATGAAAGAGACCTACTGCAATGCTTAACCTCTTAACTGTGTCTAAAATTGGATGTTTTGGAACCTTTTTTTAATGGCACAAAGAGAGTATTTGCGATTACTTATACACATCTTATTAATACTTTTCTCTAGGATGGCACTAGAGGTAATGCTACAACTACAAGGATTGGACTTTAAGTAAGCGGTGATTCATATATTTGTCACTCTCTATCGCATTTATTTCGCTAAATTATATTCTTAGAAATCAATAACCTTAAAATCTATGTTGTGTGCAAACACAACAGATATTTAGCCATTTCGAATCACATTGAATCACATCACTTGAACTTGCTCATGGTTAGACCCCCTTTTCAAAGTATCTACTAATGTAAGTAATATATATTAATCTTTTCAGCTAACAATTTTATTAGATGAAATATAATGACTAACTACCACATCATTGATATTCTTATTGAGTAAACTCAGATAAATTATCTCATTGATCAAGTATTCTTAATGGCTAAATGTGACAAAGTAAGAGTTCCATGGAACAAAGGCAATAAACAGTATTTTTATATTCTTAATGGCTAATGTAAGAGTTCCGGTGGATACAGTTACATCATAGCTTTTATCGGCCAGGTACTAAAAAATTCAAGTCTTCCACTTATCAAAAAATAAGATGTAGAAAAGTATGGGAATGGGAGTAATATATTAGACACATAGAAATGGTAGTAGTTTAACGTCATGCGTGTTTGAATGTTATAATAATTAATAAGTCAGTAACATATAATAACACTTATATGTTTCACTATAACAGTAACCATGATCATGTCCACTTACGTATAAATGTTAACTTGCAACCTGCTGTCTGGATATTCTGTAGCTTGTAATGTACAAGCAGTTCTGCAGATTGTTTAAAGCAACTTTAACATGTATTGTATATGCCTTCTCTATGTGCATATCTCACTATCTGGCAACTACTAGCTCCGATGAAACCTCAGATGCATAAATTAGTGTAAAGTGTAACCAAGAGTTCTGCTCACCTATTAATTATCAGAGACATGTAAATTTTCACCGCCAGTCTAAGAAATATTATAAGGCCCTCTTAATTACAAGTAAAAACCAAACTCTACTCTTTTTTATGGAACTGTTGAGAGTTTGAGACCTACCTATCCGAGCTAGGTGATTATAATCATATTTTCCACACACAAGATATGAATCTTATTTATATGGCCTTATTTTCTTTGTTCTCTAGGAGCGTCAGAAGTACAGAGATTTTCTATGAGCATTTCAGGATAAGGTAAACTTTCATTGTTGTAATATGAACATCCGAAGGTTCTTTTTTTCCCGACTTCACTTTGCTCACATGTATGCGGGACTATTTATTGACTCTTGGCTCATTAGTGTGCCAAGTTAGTAAATTTTGTTAGATAATCCTATGACATATTCTATTTATTTATTTGAAGATGAAGAAGAAACTCAAGTATATTTGGGAGTAAAGACGTTTTCTTTTTGTGAACTACAAGTTGCAACTGATAGTATTAGTAATAGAAATATTTATTGACAAGGTGGATTTGGTAAGTTCTATAAGGGACAGTTAGCTAATGGTTTAGTGGTGGCTGTAAAAAGACTCAAAAGGATGGTTTTTGGTCTCACCATTTCAAGTGTCATGAATTACATAAGGTTACAAGTGTGTGAAACTTTCATGAGTCATAATATATATCTTATTAAATATGTTGGTATATTTATAATTGATTTACCTTTACTTATTTGATTAACCAGTTTTCATATGTTGTGATAAAGATGGTAAATACACAAATTCAACGACCAACGTTGTGTATAAAGAAGCTATATTTCGCATTTGAACTAAAAACATATATTTTGTAATGGCAGATAATTTATTATGTTTTATTTTATCGGATTACTATTCATTTCTTTTTGGTCTTTGTTCACTCTATAAATATTTTATGATGTTCGTAATTCATTAACCATTACTTAATTTATTCCTTGGATAAGGCTCGCACGCCCATCGGGTGGGCTATGCAACTATAAATATTTTACGATTAAGTTTTATTTTCTTATATCGGATTACCATTCATTTTTTTTGTTCTTTATTCACTCTATAAATATTTTACGATTATCGTAATTGATTAACCGTTACTTTATTTATTCCTTGGATACTCACAAGGCAAGCCCGCCCATCAAACAGGCTTTGCAACTAGTATATATATATATATATATATATATATATATATATATATATATACACACATCATTCACACCAAGTGCTACCCACCTTGTTACACACATAGAATGCAATTAAAAGCATCACACAAGGCATCTAAGGATCGGAAACAACGCACGCGCGAATATCGAACAACGGTGAAAGACTGGTGAAAATTTTCTCAAATATAGTCCAGGTTTTGAAAAACGACCTAGTTCGCTACAACTCGTGCTCTGATACTACTCTGTAAGACCCCTAAATTTACAACGCGATACCAATCTGTAACACCCCCATTTTTACAATATAGCAGCAGAAGATAATCTGGGGTATTACTTCATGGATACAACAATCATAATCATAGAAAACAACTTTAAAAGAGACGTTGTTGGAAAAATTTAGTTATCATTCACTATAATCAGAGTTTTTACAAAATGCAGGTCCCAAAATCTAAAATATCAAGTTTGAATGATAACAATTCAACCATCTTTGAGTCCATGCCACTCCGTGTCATGACTTGCTCAATTACCTGAGATAAACATGCTAAAAAGTCAACACAAAGGTTGAGTGAAATTCATAAGTTTGATAAGCAGTTTGAATACAAGTCATAGTGTAATAATTGTACAAACACAATTATTATGAAGATGTTATTGTTATGATCTTGGGTCACGTTATTATATACCCGTTATTTGTAATAATTGCAACGAATGCAATTATCATAGTAACAGTGTATTATTGCGTTATTGTCTCGTTTAGTCTGATTTAGTCTTGGTCTGGTATAGTATAAAGTCTGTACTAAGCGTCATGTCAACACAAACTGACTAATTATAGTGTAATATATAACCACAAAATGATGTATAGTATATATATACGATAATGGCCCTCGTGTTAGGTAATGGCCATATACCATAGAAAATTCTAATATATGTGTTTGGTACTATCCGTCTAACACAAACCTGATTCGTCAATCCAGATAGATCTATCCACAATAATTTGCGTTTCACGCCGAAAGTGATTAATGGTCCATGATAATGAGGGACTTTTGGCATAAAGTAACTTAGACATTAGTGATAATGGTATATCAGTTTAGCATATAACTTGTAAAGATACTTGTATTCATGGTTTAAGCATGTATAAGTCTTTGGAAAGTAATCACATTGTTATAAGATAAACAAGTATGTGAAAGAGTTTGTAATAAGCATGTATCCCCCTCACGGGTTATAAACCTTAAATAAGTAAAGTCGAGAGATATAGAACTTCACCTGATAGGTAGATGTAGTAAATATTCTGAAATGAAATTTGACGACCTTATCACAATCTTAACCGGGGAAGGTTGATATAGTAAAATAATAGTAAACAGCCATGTCACAACAACCCAGATAGAATAATTCCAAAGTCTAACGAAGATTGTACTTAGAACTTTGTTTAAGAGTTATATGAGTTTTGATTGACAAGTTTGGAATTATTGTAATCACTGTTCGTGAGGGCCATCAAATTCAGAAGTTATTCAGTAAATGTTTGAGGAGCTAGGGCACTTTAAATCGTAAACCCAACAACTCAGTCAGAACGTAATACCAAGATGAAACTCCTTAATATGAAGCTCCCTAGTATTGTGATATGATATAATCGGTTTTAAGCGTTTTAATCCATATCTGGAAATGTTAAGCACGAGAAGCGTTGATTAAAGTTATGTCTGGTAAAGTTTTAAACATGATTTTATACTTTTTCAAAATGTTACATTTTAGACACTAGGGTTTGGAAAATTGCAAGTAGACCCCTGGGGTTTGCATTTTTACGACTTTGATCCTTTAACTTTGAAAGATATACCAAGTAAACCTTGGAGTTTGAAAAGTGACATAATAGATCCCTATAGTTATAACTTTGATAAAATGACATATTCAGCCCCTTTAGTTATAAGTTTCAGAAAGTTACGATATATACCTCTTGCATGGATTATAATTACAAAACATGTCCAAATTGCCATGCAAGCTTATTTTACCATTTCATTAAACATTTATAAGTTATAATAAACTAAAATATGAAGATTTAATGCAACGCAAGTTTAAAATAACGATTCGGTAAGCTAGTAAGTAAAACGGGTCAAATTAGGGTTTTAAAACGTAAACGCGTGGGTTTTAAGTTCAAATTCCTTTATTAATCAATAAAGTGGTTATTTTAACATTAGTTAAGCATTATAGGATATATTATAATAATATTTAATCATTATAACATTTAGTTTTAAGAAAAACGCGAAATTAGGGTTTCGGGTGTACGGTTTTGGATCAAAATGGAAAATGAGCATGAATTGAGTTATGAAACTTTAACAAGAGTATATTTAGGATCATATGAACATTTAGGATCATATGAACCTGGCTATGATACCAAATCTGTAGCACCCCCATTTTTACATATAGCAGCGGAAGCTAATCTGGGGTATTACTTCAAGGTACAACAGTCATAATCATAGAAAACGAATCAAAAAGAGTCGTTTATGAAAATAAGTTATCATTCATTATTTCTTCAGAATTTTTACAAACAAGAGGTTCCCAAAATCTATACAGTAAAGTTTGAATGATAACGGTTTTCCCATCATCATGTCCTTGCCACTCCGTGCCATTAATTACCTGAGATAAAACATGCTAAAAAGTCAACACAAAGGTTGAGTGAAATTCATAGGTTTAAGTAATATAATTTGAATGCAATGCGATATTCGGGTTACGTTGATATATACCCGGTATTGAAAACATAATTTATTATTATTGCCATTAGCTCATGAATCCGATGCCTTAGGTTATAAGGATAATATTGCCCCTGCGGGTACCTTTGCCAAAATACCCGCGTGATTTCTAATGATGTGCAATTGGTTACACGTAACTGGGTACACCAACGGGGAGTCCAGCCCAAATAGATCTATTCACATCATTCGCGCTTACTACAGAGAGTAATTAACGGTTCATGATTATGGGGACTTTAAAGGCAAAGCAGTTACTTAGGCAATAGTAAATTGAAATAGCATGTAGAAATAATTGCATTCATGTTTATAGCATGTATCCCCCTCGCGGGTTTATAAAAAGATTGAAATGCGAGGCTATGAACTCACCTGAGCAGTTATAGGGAAATTGATAGTTAATGTATAGGGAATGAAAGTAACGGCTTCAATACGGCAATCACAGACAACCTGGGTTAATATATGGCAAGTCTTAGTTTGATTATATATATAAGTGTAACACCCCCATTTTTACATATAGCAACGGAAGCTAATCTGGGGTATTACTTCAAGGTACAACAGTCATAATCATAGAAAACGAATCAAAAAGAGTCGTTTATGAAAATAAGTTATCATTTATTATTTCTTCAGAGTTTTTACAAACAAGAGGTTCCCAAAATCTATACAGTAAAGTTTGAATGATAACGGTTTTCCCATCGTCATGTCCTTGCCACTCTGTGCCATTAATTACCTGAGATAAAACATGCTAAAAAGTCAACACAAAGGTTGAGTGAAATTCATAGGTTTAAGTAATATAATTTGAATGCAATGCGATATTCGGGCTACGTTGATATATACCCGGTATTGAAAACATAATTTATTATTTCCATCGTGGGGTTGGAAAACTTGCAAGTAGACCACTAGGGTTTGCATTTTTTACGAATTTGGTCCTCAACTTTTATTGTATACCAAAGTAAACCTTGACTTTTAAAAGTGACATTTAGACCCTATAGTTATAACTTTGATAAAATGACACTTTTAGTCCTTTTAGTTATAAGTTTCTGAAATTTAACGGATATATACCCCTTGCATGCGATCTTTAAATTTAATACCATGTCCAAATTGCCATGCAAGCTTAATTTAACATTTCAATAGATATTTATAAGTTATAATAAACTAAAATATGAAGGTTTTAACACTAATAAGTTTAATTTAACGATTTGTTAAGTATAAAAGGTAAAAACGGGGTACATTTTTAGGGTTTCAAAATGAAAACGCGTGGGTTTTAAGGTCAAATTCTCTTATGACTTATCAAAGCACTATTTTATATTATAATGTTTATTAGGTATAGGTTTATATAACAAAAGTTTACAAGTTTAATCATAGTTTAAGAAAAAACATGAATTGGGTTTAGGGTGTTCGGTTTTGGTATCAAAAAGCCATAACACTTAGGTTTTTGAGTTAAAAGCTTTTATATTATGATTTAGCAATATACATATGAACATTATGAAGTTACATGAGCAGAATATAAGCCTAGAGAACCTGGTTTGAGCTTATAGCGTGGAAACGGGGTCAGAATCGGGACTTTCGGCTTCGTACGGCTAGAGTAACGACTCTCGGGCTTCGTTTCTTGGTTTCTTTTGCTTCCTTTCTGTACTTGAGACTTCTTAAGATCTATTAGAATTCATATTGAGAAAGAGTTGCTACTATGAAGGTTATAGAGGAGGAAGTGGGGGATGAAGAAAAATGAAGACATTATGCTCCTATTTATACCCATTTGAAGTAGCAAGGAGTAAGCAAGGGTTATGATCTAGTCTTAACACATATAGGGTCTAGTTAGGGAGGTTTATAAGCTAGAAAATGAAGTGTGGAGGTCTAGGAAACTAGGTTGAAGGATGTGGCTTCATCCTTTGTTGCCGCGGCTGAAGTGGACAAAAGAGAAGCCATGTGCTTTTGATTTTTGACCAAGGATAAGTCAAGTAGGTGCATAAGGTGCTATTGATTCTAGAAAGAGTTCACATTGGTTATTTGTCTTGTAGCAATTTAGAGGGTCAAAATGGTCAAGAAGTAACGGGTCTATTTTGGGTTCGACGGGTTCTTCATATGTTTTAACAATGGGTACATGTGTTTTATAATGATTTAGAATGAGGAAATAGGTTGTTAGGTCTGGGATTAAAGTAATTGCAAAGATTAGCAATTCGTTTGGGTTAAACGGTTTAGATTGAAGAAATGGGAGTCGGTTCAAATTGGGCTCATTTTTGGGTTTTCTTGACTTTCTTGGCTTATATTTTGCATACTTTTGATTAAGGAATGATGGAAATACAAATATAAGCATATATAAAGTATTATTAATGAAGTTTGGTCATTGGTTTAAGTTATAATGGTTTGAAATTGAGAAAATCGGTCAAAGTTACAATTAGAGCATAATTAGGGTTTATCTGGATTCGTTAAGGTTTTCTAGGCTTTGATTTCTTGTACATTGCCAAGTTAATGATAGATAATGATTTGTAAACTCATTTTATGAGTTTATAATGGCCCTTGGTTGGTTATTTGGGATTAGAATGGTTTAAAACAAGTAAACGGGTTAAATGAACCAGTTAGGTACATTTAGGGTTTCTAGGATATGTTTTACGTACAAGTGAAGTAAAATGATGAAATAATGATGAAATAATGATTGAATAGGATTGATATGATTGTAAAATAAGTTATTACAACTTAATTTAAGGTTGGTTTGGGTTTACAATGGATAAAAGCCAAGAAACAGGTCACAGTTTAGAAACTAGTTCGGTTTTAGGGTTTAGGATTTCGTATTAGGGTTTTGAGTGTAAAAAGATGTATGAAAGCTTATGAATAGAATATTTAGGGTTTATACATTGTAATATGAGTATATTATCTTGCTTAAGTGGTGGTGAAGAAATTAGAATGAAAACGGAGGTAGAACGGCTATTTTAGAGATCATGCTTAATGACTTGTACATTGAGCTTTTAGAGATTTGAGTACTGTGTCTTGAGAGTTTTATATGTTAAATGAGATATCATATTACCTGTACATATACTTTAGTAGCTTGTACATTCTCTTTAGGGGTTAACCCTTTTCATGAGGTTAGGGTTTAGGGCATCCGATAATGGTTTAAAGCCCGTTTTGATATGATGTTGCAAATGGTACCTTTTAGAAGTGATATACCTTATAATAATGATATTATAATATTGACTTGATATGTTATGATGTTTGCTTGACATATATGAAGATAGGATTGCCATACGTAGGTTGTCCGAGTCCGTTAACTGAAGTTATGCAGGTTATATTGCATATTGATTTATTGGCCAAAAGTAATTAATGTAATTTAAAGCGAAAAATTCTTGAAAAAGGTGGTGTTAATATATAACGGATAGATTTAATTCATATACGTTTATAGATGGATATTTACATTTATGAAAATTGTGGGTTGTTATACAAGTGTTTTCGGTTATCATCTCCTGTTTACGTGTTTGCCTAAGGAAATAAACCCACACATTGCCATTATCATGAACTGTTAAATTCTTGACTGGAGGACCGGTTAAGGAAGCGCGAGTGTATAAATAGATCTATTTAGGATTGACATCCCTGTTCGGGTGAGTAGCTCTCATCAGTTTCGGAGGGTACTGAAACAACGAATGCATACATGTCGGAACAATTTGGATGTTTACGGGTTTGAACATCTACAATGGGCACTCCTTGTGCATTAAATTGCAAATCATATATGTCGTGCTTCGGTGTCTTGAGCTTAGCGCACAGTTGATATTTTTATTGTCGGTACTGTATCTGTTATAGTAGACCCATACATTTTGGAAAATCAACGATTTCACTGTCCATACTACTTATTGAACATTACTAATTTCTGAACTCTTTTCATTATATTGCGGCGAAGCAATAAACATAACTCTTTTAGTTTCGCATTTTCTATTACTTTTTGGCATTATTTTTATAAGGAATTGAATTAATACATACTATAATTTATATGATCTTTGGATTTCAACATTTACATTTATACTTACAAAACTCTATGAACTCACCAACTTTAATGTTGACACTTTTAAGCATGTTTTTCTCAGGTGAATTAGATGCTTGGTTATTGATGTGCAATGGAGTCTAAAAATTGACAAGATTTCATTTATTGGACATTCTAACTTACATACAAATGATCAAATCTTGTTGGATTATTCAAGCTTTTCATTGTGATGCAACTATGGGACAAATGTTATATCAATTTCAAGAAAATCAACGAGATTACTTTTCAAACGACACATTTAGAGGTCGTTCTCTTGTATCTTGTGCTATTGTATTATGGTAAGTAACGCCACTGACATATTTTCGCGCGACACATTTTTGGGGGTGTTAACAGATTGTATCAGAGCCATGGTTATAGAGAACTAGGTTGATACTTTTACCTAGAATATTAACCTGTTTTCAATAACATTGCATCACATCAAACATTTTCAAAGTGCATACACGTTACTTGCTTATGTGCTTACATTACGTGCTGCATTAAGTGCTTATGTGACATACATATATGTAATATATATGCTTACATCTTTTGCGTATATCGCACGTTTATTTATATAAGAGTTATTTATATAAATACCAGAGCATTTCTTAAGACATTGTGAGTTGCACAATGGTCTCAATTATACCTCAGACATTGTGAGTTATACAATGGTCTCATTCATTACTCTTAGACATTGTGGTTGCACAATGGTTCATTTCGTTCCAGACATGTGAGTTAAAACAAGGGTCTCTAATGGATATTATTTTTCTTCATAGCTTTATACTATATTGTATTACACGAAGACCGTCATAATTTTGTTTACATGGAATTATGTATGAATCTAAGTATTACAAGTCTTGTATGGGCGGGACTTGTAATATGAGGATTGATATGATAATTGCTATGTTAACAAAACCCGTCACAGTTCTGTTTACATGGGATTATGTATAAATTTAAGTATTACAAGTCTTGTATGGGCGGGACTTGTAATAGGAGGATTTATATGATAATTGCTATGTTGACTGGTTCATCGAGACTTTTACCTGGTTTACTCTAACCAGTGTACTCATTACCTATCTTGAACTCTAGGTCGATATTTTTGGGTAGTTTTACTCCCCCCGCCTCCGAAGACGAGTTTGGAACACTCGTCCCATACTCATTAGAGCACCTGCATCGTCATGTCAACCACCTTAAAGGTTATGAGAGTACGCGTATTGCACCGGGAATTATTAAGTAGGATGATTTATAATCTATTTATTTAAAAGGATTGGGACGCCTCTTCAGTTAATAAAGAAATTATAAATCACCGAACCTAAGTTTATCATTTCTTACATACATAAATTTGGCGCACAAACATTTTTATGTAAATTAAAAAAATATTATAATGAGTGGGCTTAATGGTATCCGATATGACACGAGTTTAAAAGGGTCTAGAGACACAATCGTGTCTTGCCACTCAGCAGAATCTTAAGGCCTCACTTGGAGCTACCTTATCTCATTTTTTTAAGTTGTTACTTTTGCGATTGCAAATTCTTGCAATTGTAAACTGTTCATGGAACTAACAGACTTGTTACGTTAATGGAGTTGATTCGTCCCCAACTAGCGACTGAGTACCATGATCCGCCGTCTATCGCATAAGCTCTTCCGCGAGCTCCTCCCATTTGTTAAACTTTATTATGGGAATATTGTTTCTCGAAATGTCCTCGTTCTCGACATCCCATCATCATTTGTTATAGTATTGACGTTATGGTCGCTACTGTTGGGTCCTGGAGCGGTCCCGACTGATACAACTTTATCCAATAGGTAATACAACTCCCCTTAAACGAGATAAACACCTATCGACGAAACAGATAGTTGGACTATTTATTTCGGGCCACTAGTAGGAAGACTTAGGTCGCGATACATCCTGGAAATGCCTAGTAAGTTGGGTACCTGCATCTATAAGCCACGTTGATGTAAATCATCGAACATTACAGATAGTAGAAACGAGACTCCGTCCTCGGACATTTAGAAACTTATACAAACATACTCACGCGACTACACCTTCTTCTTTAGGTTTTCACTATAATGAGACTTTCCATTTAACGCGGTTATACCAGCCATAAGATCTGTAATGATATATTTTGAGATACCTATTCCAATGGATTGAATATCCTGGCCAAACCTAGCCAAAATTTTTAGTACATTGAGAAGTGTCGAAACATTTAAAATTTTGCTGAATAAAGTATCAGCGTCTTGTTTAGGACTGGTTTATTAAATCTTAAATCCTTCTTGGTCACACAAACGGTTAACACAAATCAAATCTCGGGACAAGATTTCTTTAAGGGGTAGGTACTGTAACATCCAGCAATTTTCGGAGTTTTGAATGACTATTATAAACTTTGACTTTTCAAGTCCGATCTAGACTTTTGACTTTTTGACCTTTTACGGTCATATAAAAACGATTACCGCGTAGCCGGTAAAATTTTTGAAACGTTTTTAAATAATAAATCAAAATTTTGATTATTATCGCTCATTTGCAAATTTATTTTTCTAACTTATTTGACTTGAAAACGAGAAGATATATTTTATTCCTGAATAGAATTTATTAAAAACGAACCGCTAAATCACGTTTTCATGATTCGGACTCTAAAGCAATTTGATGTAAAACGACATCCCGGACAACTTTTTAGCTTTGTCCGAGACACGAAAACAAACAGAAAATGACTAAAATAGGCCCGCGAAATTTTGAACATAACGCGTACCGACCCAAGAATAATTAAATTCATATTTAATTATCACTTTTATTAAATAAAATATTTAATAAATTAGTTAATATTTTATCCAATAGCGTTTATCTAAAAACGCGAACGTTGAAATTAAAGTTTCACTTTTACGGACACAGCTTACTCGCGACACCCAATGGTACAAAATAAATAATAATAATTTAAATATATTTTATAAAAATAATTATAAAATACAAGTCGAGTGAATAACTCATTTTTATAGGAAAAATCATTTAGAACGCAATGGCGCAACTCTCGTGTTTTAATTCAATCATTAATTAGCCTAAACGAGCCCCGAACCAATATTGTACAAAAATTACACTATTGGTCCTTGTGTTTATATTTTCAAAATCTACCCTAAGCTATCCAAGACTTGCCATATCCTTTTTTATATAACTTCATACATATATAGATATAAGTAATGGATTAGGGTTATACATTTTCCCTAGCCTCCATCTCTTTCTCTCTTAATTTTCCCGGCCATATTTTCTGGCCATCCCAACTCCGGCCGCCACCTCATGACACCACCTTCATCTCATCATAAACACCACCATCTCCTCCACACCCACAGTTTCCTAACCACCACACCACCCTCTTCATACGCGCCAGCCATCACGTCTTCACCACCACTCTACCGACGCTATCTTCATAATCACCATACCCACGCTACCACCGTCGCCACCCCCGTTGCTCAGCCACCACCTAACAAGGGTGCGTTTGGTTTTTGTACATACAACAACTAAGGGTGCGTGGGTTTGCTCAGGAACCAAATAGCGTGCGTTGGGTTTTAATACAACCCATTAGCGTGCGTTGGGTTTTGATCTTTATATGCACGCCGGTGCGTTTGGTATTGATGGGACAATGCACCGTAAGGTGCGTTCGGTTTTAGATCACAGCCACCTAGGGCTGCGTTTGGCTTAAATTCGGCACTAAGGGTGTGTTTGGATATGGGTAAAACCACTAAGGGTACGTTTGGATCTGGGTACAACCACCAAAGGGCGCGTTTGGGTTAACATAACTGCCATAAGGGCGTGTTTGTTTATGGGTTTAACACCCAATAAGGGTGCGTTTGGTGTTTAAAAACGTGAATGGGGTGTTTGTTTCTCGATTTAACATTAGTTGGGGTGCGTTTGGATTAGTAGTATCACATAGGGTGTGTTTGTTCCACTGTTTAATACCACAAAGGGGTGTTTGGTTGTGCAGTCAACAAAATAGGGCGCGTTTGGGTGAGCAGTTTCAATAAGGGTTCTTTTGGTTAATGAAATTGATTAATAAAAATAACATAAGGTTTTAATAAATATTAAAACCGGATAAATACTTATTGGTGGTTTTAAATAGTTAAATAAATATAATATTTATTAATTTGTTTAATTTAGATATGATAATATACATATATATACTATATCTAGAAAACGCGAGCATTTGAAATATTGGGAAGCAAATGATTGCAACATATATTGATTAAGGGAAAACGTTAAGTTTTGCGAAAATGAAAAACATTATACAACCGAAAATGTCATGACGAAATATATATATTTAGTAAAGTTTTACTAAAACTTATATCATTTTAGAAACCGATGAAGAGACTAAAGTTATATTTTAAGATATATTAAAATATAACTATACAATAACCTGACAACGAACGAAAACTATATTTTGTACATTGAGACGAACTGTTTTAGACGCAACCCGTCGAAGAAACGAAATATATTTTATAAAATATTATTTATATTTTATAATGATTATAAACTGTTACAAACATGGTTTGATTAATTCATAACGTTAAGACATGTGTCAACCTTTGTACAAAGCCTTTTCATTAATTAAATGGTTGTCAAACTAATTGGTTTAATTAATTATTCACACTTATTATATAATACCTGCAAGGTATATTATACTTTTCATTAATCTTTTGATTGATTGTCTTTGTTATATAATTCACGGTAGGAATTATATAAGGGTTATTTTTCATAAGTAATATATAAAGAATATATATTACACACTTTGCGTATATTTTCAATTTATTTATTTAACCAACCACCAAACTATTACAACTTTAAATCTAAATCTTTTATCAACGTATTACGTTGATGTACTCATTCATCGGAAAACCAAGTACATCATCCTAGGCTAGTGAGACTTAGCAGTTAAGTTAAGCTGCAACTTCTTGATCGAGCCGTTCATCTTCCGTTTGAGTTGGCATAGTAGATGCCCATCTGTCAATTGTTCTTCATCATCGATGTGAGTTTATAGCCCCTCTTTCACTTGTTTTACATTTACTTTACAAATCTCGGGGGAGAATACATGCTCAATACAACTTGTTTACATATTCGTTTACAATATCTTTTACATACTATTCTACACCACATTTGGTTTACATACTGGTTTTTGCAATATCAGTACATAATACATTTACATGATTGATTTCAAATCGGTTACATACTTAATTTACATAGCTCGCCTTGGAGATACATATTTGACTTTTTTTTGGTCACATATGCATATTTACATTTGAATGATTTTCGGATAGATTTGTAGTGGCGCCTTCGGGCCAAAAAGCACTACATGCACGGGTGTTGCACGATGGAAACACCCCACGATGGGAACAATTTATTTGAATCACTGCTCGAATCGGGACATCAACAAGTCTACGTCACAACAGTCTTGTAACTGTAAAATATTGGAGGTTGAGCGCGATTGTTATGAAATAGATCTATTTTGGGATGATAATCCCCGTGCGAGTGATTAGTTATCACTTAGCACAACGAACGGTATAGCATGTTGTTGCGCGTAGTTGTGAAATTGATATATCTCGGGATTGACAATCCCCGTTCGGTGGTTTAGCTATCACCAGGTAAACGAAGTTTATAACATGTCGGATCATGTTGGGGACTACAGGGCCCCCCGACACATACATACTTGGAACATTTTGGTGACGTTAAATTTGTCATGCATTATTTATAAAAATCTTTGGGATGAGATTGGTACTTTTGGTAACATAAAATGGGTCGTGCATATTTTATAAACATTTTTCATGGTACTGTGATGACACAGTGGATAAATATATTTGTTGAAACTTACATTCATATTTAAACAAATCTATGAACTCACCAACTTTAATGTTGACACTTTTAAGCATGTTTTTCTCAGGTGAATTAGATGCTTGGATTATTTGATGTGCATTGGAGTCTTTACATTCAAGTTTTTCATGGTGATGCAATTATAGGACAACTATTATTTTGATTTCAGAAAATCAACGAGATTGTTTTACAAACGACACATTTAGAGGTCGTTCTCTTGTATCTTGTGCTATTGTATTATGAAGTAACGCCCCCTGACATATTTCCGCTGCGACACATTTTTTTGGGTGTTACAGATACACATTCTAAAAGATCCGTCTTTCTTTTTAACAAATAAGACAGGAGCTCCCCAAGGCGATGTACTTGGTCGAATGAAGCCTCGGTCGGTTAGTTCTTGAAGTTGGTTAGATAACTCCTGCATTTCTGAAGGAGCTAATCTATAAGGTGTTCGGGCTACAGGTGCTGCTCCGGGGATTAAGTCGATTTGGAATTCTACTTGGCGAACGGGAGGGATACCAGGTAGATTTTCAAGAAAAACATCTGGAAATTCTTTGACTACGGGAATGTCTTCGAGTCTCTTCTCGTCTGCTTTCTTCTCCATAACTTGGATCATAAAAACTTGACAACCTCGAGATATATACTTTTTAGTTTTTATACAGGATATGAGATTTAGTTGAGTTTTACTTCGATCACCTTGAATGATTAGAGTTTCATCGTTGATAGGAATGTGAACAACTTTCTCGTCACAGAGAATTTTGGCATGATATTTGGATAACCAGTCCATACCAATGACTACGTCGAAACTACCAAGTTTAATTGGCATGAGATCGATTTCAAAAGGTTGATTTAGCAAGGTTAAAGTGCAGCCTTTAATAATAGTGTTTGTGCTTACTAAGTTTCCGTCAGCCATTTCGATATTATAAAAGGTATCTATTGTAATAGACGGAATATTTAGCATAGAGGCAAGCGATAAGGATATAAAACTTCTATCAGCTCCGGAATCAAATAATACCCTGACTAAATGCTGATTTAGGAGAAACATACCCGTAACGACGTTTGGGTCTTGTTGGGCATTCTTATCTCTCAGCATGTAGGCTCTTCCTTGGGCATTAATGTTGGTCTTGCGGCACTGATTTGTGTAGTGTCCTTTCTCACCACAAGCATGACATATAACTGTCACTGGTAGTTGATTACTTCCAGTGGCTGGCTTCTTGTTTCGGCAGTTCTTACTCAAATGGCCCACCTTGTTGCAAATATTACATTTGCCAGTACAAGGTCCGTTGTGATGGAAATTGCATCTCTTGCACAAAGGGAGATCTCCGGCATACCTACCATTTTCTGATGGGGTAACAGCATAGGCTCTACCAGTTTCTTGCCTTCGGTTTTGTTGTTGACGATTGTTGTAGCGATTGTTGGTGTTGCGGTAGTTGTTGTTGCTGCGGGAGCTGTTGTTGAAAGTTCTTTTGTCGTCAAACTTTCTTTTGTTGTCGTTGTAGAATTTGACAAACGATGTCGAGTTTTGATATCATCAGATAACAAGATGTAACGGAATCATCACTTTATTATTTCATGGATAACTTTACATACGAAACTTTAAAAGAGTTGATACTTATGTTACGTATCTTGTAGTAGGATAAAAATAACAAATGACAAAGATTGTAGCTTGATGATCGGAGTTTTCAGATTGAAGAAGATTCTGATGAACTTGAATATCCTCAAGAGTTGTTTTCAGCGGTTGATCTTTTGTCTCTGCAGTTTCTGGTCAGATGACCCACTTTGTTGCAAGTTCGACACTTGACAGTGCAATCTCCTGTGTGATGCAGGGTGCATTTTGTACACAAAGGAAGGTTTCCATGGTATCTTTTGGGAGGATAAGTCCTAACAGGTTCTTGTCTTCTATTCTGCTGGTGGTGGTAATCATCATTACGGTTGTGATTGTTGTGGTTATTTTGGTAGTTGTCATTTTTGCGATTGTTGAAGTGGTTATTGTTGTTGTGGTATTTGGGGTAGTTGTTGTTGTTGTCGATGGTGTTTCTCTTATCTTCTAATTTTCGTTTATGATCATTGGTTTCTTGCACAGAATCGCGTTTTATTATCTGATCCATTAACCTCTGGGATATGTTGATGGCTTCCTCCAAAGTTTGAGGTTTCGAGGCAGTAACGTTTCCTTCAATGCTTCGAGGTAGACCTCCGATAAAAGCTTCCAAGAGTTTATCGTTGTTTGGAACCATGTTTGGACATAGAACCGTTAATTCTTGAAATCTTCTAACATAAGGTTTAAGATCATTTCCCTTTACAATCAAATTGTAAAGTTCTCCTTCCATCTTTCTGATTTCAGTCTGGGGACAATACTTGTTCGTCAGAAGCCTTTTTAACTCAGTCCAGGTGGTTCGATTAGCTTGCTCTATTCCCATAGGCTGGGCATATGCATTCCACCAGGATAAGGCATCGTCAGTTAAAGTACCAGTAGCAAATGTTACTTTATTTTCTTCAGCACACCTGCTACGAGAGAATACTGATTCGGTTCGTTCAAAGCAGCGAATAAGGCCTACTGCTCCTTCCGTGCCATTAAAGTAGAAAGGTTGACAGCTAATGAATTCTTTGTAGTTTCCCGTTTTCACTACAAGAATTCCAGTAGGACCGATATTCCTGTCGGGATTACTAGCACTTGCCATTGTCGCAGCTTGAGCTTCTAGAGCCGAGGTGACACTATCAGCAACTAACTTTCTATTGGCATCTTAAGTCATAGCCGGTTCTTTCGTTGTTGATGCTCTTTTTAGAGGCATTCTATTAACAAAAGATAACACATAATAAGAATGATATCACAAGTATAATGCTTGTTCTTCTTTAAAATGATTAAAGAGAAATGCTTATTTTTGAAATGCTTAAAGAATAATGCTTCATTTAAGCATAATGGTGATGTCTAAAGGTTATGGCATGATGATGAATGTACGATGGGTGAATGAATGATGAATAAATGATAGATAAATGATGAGATGCAATAAAGCAGGAAAAATAACAAAGTAGATAACGGGATTGCCTTTGTATTAAGAACAACTTGCCTTTTTACTATACATAGTCAAGATTTGACAAGTGTTTTTATTTCTACCACACATCCCGTGGCTAGGTTAAAGCTAAAGACTAAAACTTAAACTAGAAACTAGGAACTAGATGATCACTGAATGCGGTTCTGGAGTTCGATGATAGAGTTCATGAGTTTTTCTATATCTTCTTGGTGACGAGTTTCCATATCATTGATGACTTATGCCAATTCAGTGATTCTATAGCGAGCTAAGGAGATCTTATGGTTGGATCCTATTTGCTTTCTCTAGAGTTTAGTGATCTGAGTATGAGCTTGCTGGAGTTCTGCTGCTAAGGCGTCAAAATCACGCTGGATGATTATTGTTCCTTTACTGAGACCTTCGATGTTGTTTTCAATCTGTTCAAAACGTTCAGGAGGGATTTCTTCTAGATAACTTTGGATACCCTGAATTTGCTCTTCATGACGTTTGATAACTGATTTCCGGGAAGTTTCACCAATCTCAAGAGCTTAAGGTTGGGATGGGGTAGATGGAGATAACTGCATTGGTGAAAGAAGTCCTTCTGGGAGAAAGAATTCTTGAGTTTTAGGGGGTATGATATTTGGATGTTGGTTTTCATTATAGAAAGCTTGTAAAGTTTTCATGTAAGGATCATCGGGAAATAACGAAAGGGTCGGTGAAGTTAGCAGGACAATTCCAAATGAATTGGAAGCACTGGAGTAATGTAACACCCCCAAATTGGGTCGCAGCGGAATAAGGGTCCGGGGCGTGTTACTTCAAGATCAATAGCACAAGATATATACCCGCCACCCCCCCCTCCCGCCCCTCTCCCCCACCTCCCCCCGACCACCCTCCTCATCCCGCTGAAGCTGAGAAATAATCCGATGAGACCCGAAATATATTAAGAAAATTCATAGAGTAAAAGTATCCTCATATCGAAGTAGAGCGGAATTTGGAGACAGACAATCAGTTCTATTAACAACCAAGTTGTATATAACATAAGTTATTTATAAGTATTAATAGTTAAGTATCTTTGGCATACTGATCCGGAATGTATTAGCACGGAGACTTTGATGGCTGAAAAAGAAATTGTGGTTTAAAGTTAAGGTTTTGAGCGCCTGGGGGGGGCCCTTGTTTCCTCTATAAAACCATGGCGCTGATTCCTATCTGTAACACACCCCCCATATTTACAATAGTAGCAGCGGAAGCTAATCTGGGGTAATTAACTTCATGATACAACAATCATAATCATAGAAAACGACCCAAAAGCGAACTTTTGTTTTAAAAGATATGTATCATTCATTTCAATTCAAGATTTATAAAGGCAGGTCCCCGAATATCTAATTTACATACAATGTGAATGATAACATGTTTTAGCCATCTTCGATCTCATGCCACTTTCGTGTCCGTATATTGCCAATAACCTGAGATAAACATGCAAAAAGTCACACAAAGATTAATGTTGAGTGAAATTCAATAGGTTTCAATGTAATAGTTTAAATACAGTATCATAATAGGAAATGTTTGTATAGCATGAATAATCGTTATAAAGAACATTATTGTCATAGTGAACAGTATTATCACCCTAAACTCATGAATCACATAAAGAGATAAAGAGCTATTAAAGAGATATTGAGAGATGCTACCCAAAGACATAATTATTTGCATAAAGAAGCGTCCCAATTTATGTAAATAATGAATTGATAAACTTATGGTTCGGTGATTTACAATTTATTTATTTAAATGAAGAGGCGTCCCAATCCTTTCAAATAAAGAGATTATAAATCATCCTACTTAATAATTTTCGATGCAATACGCGTACTCACATAACCTTCAAGGTGGTGAATGACATATCGATGTAAGTGCTCTAATGAGTATGGGACGAGTGTTTAAAACTCGTCTTCGGAGACGGGGAGTAAAACAATCAGGGAAATCACATAGTGTTCAAGATAGTTAATGAGTACTCGGTTAGAGTAAATAAGATGAAGGTCTTTATGAACGAGCCAACATAGCAATTATCATATCAATCCTCCTATTACAAGTCCCGCCCATACAAGACTTGTAATACTTAGATTCATACATAATTCCATGTAAACAAAATTATGACGGCTTTCGTGTAATACGATATTGTATAAAGTAATGAAGAAGAAAAAAATATATTCTTAGAGACCATTGTTTAACTTACAATGTCTGAGAACGAAGTGAGACCATTGTGCAACTCACAATGTCTAAGAAGTAAAATGAGACCATTTTCGTGTAATACAATATAGTATAATGCTATGAAGAAAAATAATATCCTTAGAGACCATTGTTTAACTTACAATGTTTGAGAACGAAATGAGACCATTGTGCAACTCACAATGTCTAAGAAGTAAGATGAGACCATTGTATAACTCACAATGTCTGACGAGTAGAATGAGACCATTGTGCAACCCACAATGTCTTAAAAATATTCTGGTATTTATATAAATAGCACTTATATAAATAAATGTGCGATATAAGCAAAAGATGTAAGCATATATATTACATATATATATGTATGGCATGTAAGTACTTAATGCAGCACATAATGTAAGCACATAAGCAAGTAGCGTATATGCACTTTAAAAAATGTTTGATGTGATGCAATGTTTGTGAAAACGGTTATAGTCTAGGGTAAAATATGCAACCTAGTTCTCTATAACCAGTGCTCTGATACCAATCCGTAACACCCCCAAAAAAGGGTCGCAGCGGAATTGTATGTCCGGGGGCGTTACTTCATAATACACAGCGCTAGATACAAGAGAACGACCTCTAAATGTGTCGTTTGTAAAACAATCTCGTTGATTTTCTGAAATCAAAATAATAGCTGTCCCATAATTTCATCACAATGAAAAGCTTGAAAGCAACACAACGTGATTTGATCATTTGTAGAAATCCAAGTATGAAATCTTGTCAATTTAGACTCCAATGCACATCAGATAATCCAAGCATCTAATTCATCTGAGAAAAACATGTTTAAAAACGTCAACATAAAGTTGGTGAGTTCATAGGTTTTTGTAAATACAAATGTTGAACCAAAGTTCTGTAAAATGTATATGACCATTTAAATCCTTAAATGTCCTTCCAAAATGTATGATTGTTAGAAATCAAATAGTTGTAAAGTATGCATGATAATTAAAACCATTACGAAATGCCTCAAGTATGTATAGTAAAATGTATAAGTGTAGAATCACAAGACTTCCGGCCCTTAGCAATTATATAAACTATAATGCGACCAGCATAAATATTTCTGGCCCTCAGCAATTATACAAACTATAATGCGACCAATATAAGTATTTCAGGCCATCAGCAATTATACAAATGCTAATGCGACCAATATAAAGTATTCCATGCCATCTGCAATTATACAAATGATAATGCGACCAATATAAGTATTCCAGGCCATCAGCAATTATACAAACGATAATGCGACCAATATAAGTATTCCAGGCCATCAGCAATTATACAAACGATAATGCGACCAATATAAGTATTCCAGGCCATCAGCAATTATACAAATGATAATGCGACCAATATAAGTATTCCAGGCCATCAGCAATTATACAAAAGATAATGCGACCAATAGAATAGCTTGTGACCAATTTATAAAACAGATTTCAAATGCACATGTAAAGAATTCAAAACAAATATGAATTTTATTTGTGGTTTTAAAAAAAAACCAGCATGTACTTCAACACACCAAAAACATATTTAAATAAGTAAAACGTGGGGCTATAAACCTCATATAGAAACTCACAATCACAATATCTTTTTAAAACAATCACGTTGTTATAGAAGATAACCGGAGTAAGTATAAGCGTTAATAGACAAGCATTATCCCCCTCGCGGTTTATAAAACATTCAAAAGATTAAAAAGATGGGGGGGGGGGGGGGGGGGGGGGGGTGGGGGGGGGGGGGGATCGTTATACACACATTGATTATGAAAACGATTGACGAGATAGGATCTAATGGCAGTACGAACGTACGAACGGAGACGAAGTCAGGCTGCGAAATACAAAGCAGTTGCAACTAATCATAAGAACTGGGCTAAAGGACCCCACTAACTTAGGCAACCTTACATAGTGAACCCCTAAGCCTTTGAAAACTACCACGTGGTGGTGGCCCGCCAAGTATCGTACCTGCAAACTCATACCCTAAATGATCCAACTAAATTAGTACTTAAACCAAAATCGAAATACGAACGCAAGATATGAACAAAAAATACATTATAAATTTACATATGAAAAAAAAACATAACAAACTCGTTACCCTGATAAACAATAACAATGAAAAACAATCCAAAGATTAATGAAACGTATATAATGACCAAGTAGTTTATTATATAATATATGTTAAAAAATAAATAAACCATTAGTTTTGACACCAATTTTAATTAATAAAAGACTTTGAATAAAAGTGACACATGTCATCCATGTTAATGAATTAAACAACCGTATGTTGGTAACCGTTTATAACATTATAAAATATAAAATAATATTTTATAAATTATGTTTCGTTTCTTCGACAGGTCGTGTCTAAAACAGTTCGTCTCCTTGTAAAAGTATAGTTTTTGTTCGTTGTCGGGTTTTTGTATAGTTATATTTATATACATCTTTAATATATAATTTATTCCCTTTATCGGTTTATAAAACAATAGCAGTTTTAGTAAATCATAAATATAGGAAATTATATAAATTTCATCATGACTTTCCCGTTTATATAACGTTTTCCATTTTTGTAAAACTCGACGTTTTCCCTTAATCAATATATGATGAAATTATTCGCTTTCTACTATTCAAGATTTCCGCGTTGATCTAGAATATAATATATATATATGTTATTAATCTAATCTACACAAAATAAAATATATTTACATTTATTTAACCATTTTAAACCACCAATTTATATATCCGGTTTTTAAAATATTTTATAAAACCATGTATTTTTATTTGTTGTTTTGGCTAAACAAACACACCCTTTGTATATAAAACCCAAACGAACCCTTGTTGTCTCTACATCAACCAAAGGCACCCATTTGTGCGGCTGTCAACAACCAAACGCACCCTTATTCGACTATAACAAATCCAAACGCACCCTACTCGCTGCCAAAACCCATAAACAAACACCCTAATAAGGTTATAAAGCACAACTTCACGCCTTTTCTTGTCTATTACCAACTAACCAATGCACCCCTATCTGTTATTCTTCAATACACAAAACACATCGAAAACCTAATTTCTACTTGAAACCGAAACCAACCACCCTACTTTGTGAAAACCAACCAACGCCACCCGCTGGTGTTTATACCCTCGACACCCCCGACGCACCTTTTGCTGTGAAGGCCCAACGAAACAAACACCCTTCCTGATGAAATGATGATGGCAGCGATGGGGGTTCGGTGGTGATGATGGTGGTGGCGTCGGTGTGGTGGTGCGTGGTGATCGGTGGAGACACGTGGTTTCAGGAGGGGTAGTGGCGAGTGACGGCGAGTGGTATAGGGGATCGGGTAGATCCGTTGATGAGGATCGTTTTTGATGTCGGGCGAAAAAGTCCGCCGAAAAAGTTTTTCGGCGGCGGCATGGTGGCGGTGGCCAAAATCCGGCGACTGGCCGGCGGTGGGGCGGTGGCCGAAAATATGGAGAGGGGAGAGTGTTTTATAAGTGTGTGTGTATAAAGATGGAATGAAAATGAAATAAAGTTATAAACTTTTATATATATATTAAAACTTTCAATTAAATGTGACAAGTTAAAATAGTTTAGGGTAAATTGTGTAAATATTTCACAGGGACCAAAAGTGTAACGTTGGGAAACTTTTATAGAATATTGGTTCGGGACTCGTTTGAATGACTTAACGGATGATTCAACACACGAAACTTGCGCCATTGTTTTCCAAATCATTTTTCTGATAAAAATGAGTATTTATTTGATAGTATTTCACAAATATTTTCATAACATTTATAAAAATATTCGTTATTAATATTCGTTATTTATTTAATGAACCGGTTATGTCTCGTCCGGAAGTAAAACTAGAAATAAATTTTTAACCCGTATATTTGCGTTATCAACAAACGTTTTCGAATAAAATGATGACTAATTTATTAAATATTTTTATTTAATAAAAGTGTAAATTAAATATAATTTAATTATTTTCTCGTTTCTAATCTTGCGAGGGCATTTCAGTCACCTTCTGACTGTTTTCGGATCTCGGTCAAAACTAAAAAGTTGTCAGGAATGTCGTTTTACATCAAATTGCTTTAGAGTCCGAATAATGAAAACGTGATTTAGCTGCTCGTCTTTGATAAATCAACCTAGGAATAACATATATCTCCTTTAAATATGTTCCGAAAATTTTACCGGTTACGCGGTAATCGCTTTTATGTGAAAATAAAAGACCAAAAGTCAAAAAGTCAAGTCAAACCCTAAAAGTCAAAGGGTAAAATCGTCATTCAAAATTTTGAAAATTCTCGGATGTTACAGTACCCGATCAGTTGTAGCTTCGTTGGTAAGTAGGGTGCCAATCACTAAGAGCGAGAGTGTTAATTCTTAAGTCTACCAGTATTTTAGTTATCTATGTTAGTTCTAATCTAAGTTAGTTCTAAGTTAAACCTATGCTAAACCTAATTCTAACGGATATTTAATCTGAGATACTGGCACGGGTTTTGGTGGTAACTTAAACCTAATTTAGTCACGCTAACACATGCATGCAAATAATCAGAATATAGAAGAGGGTCAAGCCTATTTTAAGGAACTATATTAACCATGATTAATCCAATTAAAACGCATGTTTGTTTATTAGTGCAATTATTGACTTATCTCGAGGGGCATGTCATTCCTAGATTTAGGCGGTACTTCTTCCTAAAACCTAGACACGCTAATTCTGTCACAATTAAACGCATTCGCATAAAGTAATCTTTTGTTGATTATAATATGTCTTAGGAGAGGTATCCCGGTATCAAGCTAGCTAGATACCGGGATACCTCTAGATATGTAAATTGCGAATATGGAGAGGTATCCCGGTATCTAGCTAGCTTGATATTTTGCATTCCTAGATCCAGTTGAATGATAGGTCGCATACTTAAGCACGTAAACGAGTATAAATTGATAAACATAATCAACAATCAATGATAAATTAAGCAATCGAGATAAATAAACCAAACATTAAATCTTTATAAACATGGCTAATACCTAAAGGTATTAGCCAATAACCATTGTATCGAATACAAACATAATAAACGAATCAACCAAGGTAACCTAACCGAGTTAAACGAATGATTCCAAAAATTGAACGATTATTAGAGTATAGATGATTACAAGGTGTTTCATATCAAATTAAGCACGTTACTTGACCTTCTTGCCTCTTCTTGCCTTCTGAAACTCGACTTTTGTGGTTAGAAGCTTCGAAAATATGTTTAAGCACACCATAAACTCGTGTTTAGGGATTTGTATTTATAGTGTCTGGAAAAACATCGATACGCCATATTGGGTGAGGTCAATACGCGCATTAAGGGTTTCTTGGAGTAGAGACCATGTTCGATATCTTCCAGAATCTTCAAATAATCTTCAATACGGCGTATAAAGTCTTCTGGTTATGGCATATTACTCTTCAATTCTTCATGGTTTCTAATGGAGTGCATGCACATATACACCGTATCTTCCTTATTGGATACGGCGTATAGGTTTTCAGAACAGTATGTTGAGATTTATTCGTTTAAGCTTCAAAATGTGTGCCTTTTAGCATATCTTCACCAATTACTCCATAATTACTGCAAATAACAACTTTAAGTAATTAAGTACCAATTCATGAAATAATTATACAAAATGGCTAAGAAACATAGGATAAATGATGCTATAAAAGTGACGTTATTTAATGTCATCATTTTTCTTGTTTTTTAAATCGCAAAAGGAAAATAAGTTAAATCGCAAATTTGATAGAATGTTAAATCGCATATCAGCTTGACTCAGCCAAAATGAGAATAAACCATGTTGACTTAATTACCATATTGCCATCAAGAACCAAATTTGCCATAAATAAAACTTGTTAAACCGCTTTTTTGATTTTTCCGTCTTAACTCGTTTTTTATCAAACTTTTTCTAAATCGCTTTTTAACAAAAAAATTAAATCGTAACTAAAAAAACTCTTTTAAGCCACGAATAAACTAAAAAACACAACATACCATCACTAAATCCACTCAAGGTGATTGATACCATGTGTTATCCTATTATATTTAATCCATATCATAACACAAACACAAAAGATGGTAGAAATCTAGAGAGAGGATAGAGAGAGAAAGTAGAGAGAAGAAGAGAGTGGAAGGAAGGAAAAATGTTTTCTTACCAAGTAAACAATACCAACCAACACCCTCTTTACATGAGGAGGGGGTTGTGTTTATAGGCTCACCACATATGGGATGCCTATTGTTTTATGTTGGGTCGGGCTTGGCTTGTGTTGGCCTTTGGCCTGAAACATGGACAATATTAGCCTAAAAGTCAAGCCCGTAAAACCCGACTAGCCTATTACAACATATATAATATGATGACCGCGACTTCCTAAATGTATGACCGAAACTTCTTTGTTCGACTCAATATTTTGAGGCTAACACTCTTCTTTTGAATACTCCATGTTTTTAGAGTTTGTTTCAAGCTCTTTAGTTTATTTTTAAAGCAAAATCATGGCATTAGAAGCATGAACCCCATCATTATTCCAAGAATCTTACAAACACCAATAATGAAACAAACAAAAAGGGGTAGGACCATAATCCATGTGAGATTTCAATAAGAAATAATCGTTTTATGATCAAAAAATATAGCGAATGAAGAAGTCAAACTAACAAGTTTGAGAAAAAGAACAAAAGCCTACAGAAACAAAGAAACCGATCTAGCTTACTAATCTTACTCGCATGTTTATCTAACCATGTAAAAGAATACCCACCTAGAGGAACATCAATCAAGTGAGAGTTAGCAATGAACGTATTGAATTCGGCCGCATTCGAAGCATAGAAAGTGGATCCATGTCGTTCCGAGGCGAAACACACTTCATTAAAGTCTCCCATAACCACAACCTCACCATGCCAACGATTAATTATCCCCATAATGTATGCCCAAAGTTGTCTTTTCGGGTAATCACACGCCTGGAGAATAAACACGACATGAACAATAAATCCGAGCCAGTAGCCAAATCAAAAAGCATTTTATCCCAAAAAGCTCCTCTTTTGAAAGATCGTTTTATCCCAAACACATAAGATACCACATGATCTGCCACGCGCTGAGCTAGTAGCAAAATCTAAAAGCATGTTACCCCAAAAAGCTTTTAACACAAAAATATCGAATGAGACCATATTAGTCTCTTGAAGAGATAAATGTCACTTAATTAGAATGGCAAAGCGTTTTCACCCATTGTTTTTTCTCCTTTCCACCCAGCCTTTGAATGCTAATAGATAAACAATTCATTTAAAACTATTATGATCTCCCATGCTAGTGATAATTCTTCTATAATCCTTTTCACACCCTTTCATGCTGAAACCCATTGATTGACCAATGCTAATAAACTCTTGAAAGCGTTCAAGGATAGAAAAACCATTAATTGGTTTTGGAGATGGAGCTAAAGAGTCGACGTGGTCGTGTTTGGAACCACCAGGAGACATGTTCTTAGGTACACTTTCTATGGTGCCAAGAGATGAGATACCTTCATGATCAACATTTTCCACGGCCTCATTCCCTGATTGGTTCGAGTTAAGTGGGGTAAACCCTGGTGGGAATAATGGATCGTTATCACTCATCGCTTGTTCTACATTGGTGTCTTTTTTTCTAAATGAACAGGAGAGTTCTCCACGTGAACATAAGAGTTTTCCACGTGATTATGAGAGTTCTCTATTTGCTCAGTAGAGTTCTCCACGTGATCATGAGAGTCCTCCACATGACCAGGAGAGTTTCTTCTAATTGCTCATGAGATTGAACAACATTCTTTAGTGTACCAACTTCCACAAGTTGAACATTCTTTGATTGCATAAAGGGATTTTAAACGATTAGGCTCCATAAGAATTAAACATTATTGAGGATAAGGAAAATGAGAATTAAACAAATAAGAGGAATAAGAAGAATATTTTTAGCTTTTCCGAATAATACATTAAAGAATTTGAGATTGAGAAGATTATTTTTGGGGAAATTTTAATTTTTTTTTTTTAGTATTTATTAGGAAGAAAAACTATTTTTGGTAACCGTTAATCACAAGCTTCACGATAAGTCTCCAAGAGTACGCACAAGTGAGCGGAAAAGCTTAGCGAGCCGCAATGACTACTTAGAAAATAGCTATCACTTTTCCTTAAACTCACCTTATAGTTTGTAAACTTTAAGGTCTGTCGTACCTAGCAAGTATCTTACGATTTGTTTTGTTGTTTATTGGAATGGTTTAAGATGGATAGCTAGTATCCAAATGTTTATTATTATTATTTTTATATTAATTCGATAGGAATCGAATTAATGAACTTTTTATATATTTTTTATACAAAAATAACAAAATAACTTCCAAAGGAAGGGTCTTCGAAACTCTACTTCAACGAATATTCTTCAACAATCGTTCACGACTTCCCCGGCAACGGCGCCAAAATTTGGTTTCGTGTGTGAGTATAGTATATATCTCTATAGTGCAAACTTTCACTAACCAAGATACCGTAAGTAATTAATCACTTAGGAAAGTAATTAATACACGGGTCGTAAATTCCTCGAAGAAGTCGTAAATTCCCCGGCAACGGCGCCAAAATTTGGTTGTAGAAAAACAAATTTATATACGTATAGTATTAATCCCGTAAGAATTCTTTCCAAAATACTTCTCAAACAAGAGAAATATAAGGTAAAAATCTCACTAAAGAAAACACAATTTGTATATTTTTATCCGGGAAGTATTGTACTACTCGGGTCGTGTCCAAACGAAATCGTGAATTGAGAATTGGGGAAATTCGGATTCGAGTTTAGAATGATAAAGGATTTTTGAAATATTGATTATACTACAAATGTAATAGCACGAATTAAAAAACAATTAACTAGCTCGAAATTTAAATGCACGAAAAGTAAAAACGCGAGCTTAAACTGAAATTTAAAATCTAAAGCACTACTCTTAACAAATTTTATATCTAAAAATCACAAATTTAAAAAGAAAATTTTAGGAAAAAGAATTGGAATTTTTTAACTACTTTTGAATTTTTTATGAATTTTCAAAGATTAATGAATTAACAAAAATAAACTTTTTCTAAAAATTATCACTAAAATTTTACTTTTATTTTTCAAAAATACTAGATTTAAAAAGAAAATTATTGCAAAAAGAATTTTAATTTTTCAACTATTTTTCTATTTTTTATGATTTTTCTAAGAAAAAGGAATTAACTAAAATCTATTTTAATTTCTAGAAATTACAAATTTAACTGGAAAAATATAGAAAAATGGTTTTAAGAAACTACAAAGGTGCAGAAAATGAATGGAAACAAAAGCCCTAATTTTTATAAACCAATTGAAACCTAATTTGATTTATTAAAACTTTTGACCTAATTTTATAAAAACTAATTTGGAAAATATTAATTCTATTTATTATTCTAGAAAAGACAGGGTAGAAAATGTAAGAAAGGAAAGTAGAGGGTAGGCGGGCAAACTTTAGGAAATTTACACTATAGTTAAAACGGGTGCCCTTAAACTTTGAGAAAAGTACTAAACAAACCCTACGCTTCTAGCTTATTTTTGGCTTATTGAAAAATGAGATTCAGCAAAAACTTAAAACTACAAACTTATTAAGGAGCTTATTCTAAACAACTTTAATGAAGGCACTTTACACTTTTGACCACAGAATAAGCTAAAAATCTAGCTTGTAGCTACTGTTCACAGAAAGTAGGGCTTTTAAAGACTTTTTAGACTTTGGCTTATTATTTGCTTATTATTTGATGAAAATGAAAAACAAAAGAAGCTTTAAACACACTAAGATGTATACTAAGTATGACTAGAAAGAAATAAGCTAAAAACTAACTATTTTAATGAGAAATTTAAACTTGAAAAGTGCAACAGCAGTATAAACTGCTGTTTACTTATGCAGTTGGCAAAGAATTTTAATGCAGGCCAAGTTTTGAGGTAAAAACTTTCTAAATCTACTTACTAAGTATGCCTAATCCTGTATTATCTAAACTAACAATCTAGAATGCCTTAAAACACTAAATCCTAAAGTTACTTGAACACAAAAACTGTCCTTGTGCTAGTGAGAAGAATTTTAACTCTAAAACTTTAAATTCTAAAATCTAACTTCTAAAATCTGTCTTAAACTTCATTACTAAGTAAAACTCAACTATTAAAACTGTTTTACTAAGATTTTGTTGACTTTATTAGTCAAATTTAACTAAAGCCAAACACTCCTTAATCTTTGACTGTCAACACTAATATGTTCTTAAAATCTAATTTGAAACTAAAACTTTAAAAACTTTTTATCCACTTCTACTCAAAATGACCTAATAAAGCTATTTGAGCTATAAAAGTACTAGCTTATTAGTGAGATTAAGCTAGTTACTCTACTAGCTTGTTAATACTCATAACAGAATTTCTCAACTAAAATGAACTTTTAATGATACTAACTAAACAGCTTTAAAGAAATTGTAACCTTAAAACTATCTAAACATTATAAACATGATTAAGCAATAGGTGAACAAAAGAACAAGCTACTTGTATTAAGCTAAATTGATGCTAAAATGAGATTTGAAGAAAATGAAACCTGAGTTTTTGTAGTCTCAGACTTAAGCCACTCCTGTAGAGTGAGTGGCTTACAAATGTAATCCTACTGGCTCCCTAGCCTCTAAACCAAAGAGCCATAAGCTCAATAAGCTAATAGAAGCTTATTAATCCTTGTTGCTTCCAAAATGAACTCAAAACTCCTCAAGTGGTCATGCTTTGATGTAAGTTGTAGGAAATGAGTAAATGAATGTCTAAGAACACAATTTGACTGAATTTGAGCTTATGAACATGAATAAGCTCAAAAGAGCTTATGGAGAGCTTATTAAAGTAAAACAGCTTAATCTTGAAATCAAAGGACAAAGATACTTGAAAACTGAATTATATTTCTCAAATTCGTAAAGTACAAGCTAAAAGAAGAAGAGTACAAGTGATCAAAGCTGAATTTTAAAAACTTAAAAGAAAAATGCTTAGAAAAATGAAAAACATAGAAACTGAAAAACAAACTAACTAACTAACTAAAAAATGAACCCTAAGCTTCTATTTATAGAGGATTGAAGAGGAGAGGAGTAGAATTCTCGAATCTTCCACTTAATGTGAGCCCTTGATCATTTTTCTTTCATTTGTAGCCGTTTGATGATGAATTGTGAGGTGTTCAAGCCAATTAAATGCTGCCACGTAAAGCACCCGAATTTTTATAGAGGAGTAGAAGAGGAAGGGAAACATTCGTGAATCTTTTCCACAATATCTCAGCGTAGCTCACTTAGAGGCGTGTTTTATTGATCCGTTAGATGGATTGGTGAGGTGGCCTAGCCAATAGGAGTTTAAAACTCAGTAGTCTGATTGTTAATTGGGGAGAGATGTATGAACGGATTTGAGGGTCGAATAAATGAGCGGGGTGTGTTTTCACGAAGTTGGGTTTGTGTATGAATTTGGGGCGGAAAAACAGTTACGGCAAGGTTAGGTTGTTGCGAGAAAGGCGCTTTCTGTTTGAATCTTTGGAGAGTTGACATAACTAGTCCCTGTCTTCTAACCCGCCTATAATTTAGTTTTTATAAAAGAAGTTTGCTTTTTATCAACTGATCACAACTATCTAGCACTACTAGGTAAGATCACCATGATCTAACTATACTTACAAAGATCGCCAAGATCTAGCAACTACACAACTTTACAAAATTTACAAAAGATTTACAAGTTATGATATGGATGCAATAAGATTGCAACACCACACAAATATGTAATACTTCTCTACTTAATGATGGATGTATTCTTCTCTTGCAGTTGAGGAATTGAGCTTGGATCACTTGGAAACAAAGCTTTATGATCAAATGATCAAAGGATTTTAGAGAGGATATGTGGGCTGTTTTAGGCAGAAAGAATGAGTGCAAAAGGTGAGAAAATAGTGGGGAAAAGTCCAGTATTTATAGGACAAACTGGAAGAGCGTCTACCTAGGGGCGGTCCCCTTAAATAGGTGGGCAGTCCCCTTAAAATTAAGGGGGCCGCCCTAAACTAGGGCCTCCCCAGTTTGTCTTTTATGTAGGAGGAATTTTCTAGAACTTTTCTAGCCGTTTTAGGTCCGAAAATTTGAATTTCAAAATGTTTATTTTGAATAAAACATTTCTTTTAATTGTAGAAAATGTTTTGTAATGTTTATAAAAATATTTACAACATTTTATAAAAGTTTGAGGTTGAATAAAAATTTCCTTTGATCATAAAATGCATTAAGCATTTATTTATTCATACCTTTAAGTGATATAATTATCGAAATGAAAATTTACTACTAATTACTTGTTTACGTTTAATTTTACATTGAACGTTTTTATATTTTGTGATTATCAAAACGTAAAGATGTGAAAAATATTAATAATGTTTTTAGGCATTATATTTTGTCAACAATCTCCCCCTTTTTGATGATTACAAAATTTAAACTCATTAAATGTAAAATTATTTTTAAACAAGTATTTAGTGAGTTTCATGTCATTTCTCCCCCTTTTTGTAGAATCAAAAAGACATCGTCGAGAATTGCTAGTTAGATCGACGGAATAATTGCTCCCCCTTGATGTGTGCTCCCCCTCGTTCGAGGGCACCAAGGAATCGAGCTATGGTTTCTTGGCTACAAAAACGAGTTAGAACAATACAAAAATTTCTAACATGTAGCAAGAAGGAAGGAAAAATATGACAAGTGCAAGCAAACATCAAAGCAAAATATGCTTCATTCATTTAGGACAATGTGTGTGAATAACACACAAGCATACATAAATAGAAAAACAAATATGCTTTAGAAGCATATTAATACATCATAAAAGAAAATCCTAAATAGCCATAGAAGGATTTTTGACTTGCTTGCGACACAAAAGGGTTTGACGATTATTTGTAGGCATATTACGAAGTTAGTTGGTTGTTGATGGAGAGTTTGGAGCGGAGGCGGTTGTGGAAGGGTAATCTCTTTGAACTCTAAGAGGTGGATGTGGTCGAGTGAGGAGGAATTCAATCCAATTGATATCCTCACTTAAAGCAAGGAATTGTTTTTGGGTGAAGATGCAACAAGGGCAATACCCAACATGGGTTTCAACTTGGTTCATGTTGAGAGTGTGTGGTAGGTTTGGAGAGTAAGGTGATGAGGGAATGTTGTTTTGTTGTTGGGAGAGATGCATGGCTAAGAGGTTTGATAGGTCTTGTAGTTGATTAATGTCATCAACTAGGCTTTCTCTACTTGGAGATGGAGGTGATGTGTGTTGAGTTTGGTTGTCACTTTGAGGTGGAACTTGAGTGTGAGTTTCATGTGAATTGATGGGTGAGATGGAAAATGGAGGATGGCCCACTGCCCAAGAAGTTTCAGAACCAAGGTGAAATTAACCATTTCCCATCCCCTATCATACAAGAGACTTGCCTTTTTTTTTTTCCCAAATATTCACGCTACACAAAATCGCGTGTATCCTTTCCCTAAACCGTGCGTCCGCAAAACGCTAAACACCCGCGTCACAAAACTAAGTTATGTACCAATATCTAAACTTACAATTACATATATAGGGTTGCTATATAAATTTTGAACTTATTAACTCATCATCAAATTTTGGTCTCGATTTTTGACTAGTTTTGCCAATTCGGCGATATTACATTCGTCGGGCATCGATATGACTCCATCCGAATTCCTACATGTACATAAGATGTTTCTATACCGTCTCGTCTAACTTCCTAGGTCTTCATAGACCAAAAACATTTTGAAACATACCCAACAAGCTGCTATCCCAAAGCAATCCCCAAAGAAATTTTGACAAATTTTTGTAGTTTACGAAAATGAGCGTAATTTAAAATTTATAGATGCTTTTGATGTGAAACCAATTGGAGGTGATAGCCCTAAGAGTCTTATACAGGTACCTAAATTTCTTTTAAAAAGTTATTACAAAATTTTTGAAGTTATACTCCTTTTCCCAAATTTATACCCGATTTGACTATTTTTACAAAAATGACGATATCTCACTCATCCGGAGGAGATACGACCTTATCCAAAGAACCAAATATACTTAAGAACATATCCCACATCCCATAAAGATGTGATTTCGCCAGGTGCCTTATGACTAAAAATAAATTACAGTCAAGCCCACAACCTGCTGGTTACAAACTACCGTATAATCCATTTTAAAATCCAACCAAACACCATTTTAACTCCTTCAAACGCCAATACAAAAGCCATCCCAAGTGACATTAACAATCTTCAAACACCAAAAAACTCATAATTTCCAAATTAAAACATTTTCATACTTACTAAGTAGAGGTCGATACGAGAGAATCAAACGCAAACACCAACTTTATTCGAAAGTTCCAAAGATAGACGTTTCCAAACGACATATTACGCGGGAGTAAGTTTATAACTGTTTTCCAAAACAATGAAGGTTCATGGGATGACATATAAAGGTCACACTTCCATTAACAGGAAAATCTCAAAATGATAGATTACGAAACAACATATGCGAATCAAAATCAATAAGAAGAGCGTTCAAATTCAAAATCAATTAGTAAAATTTTTAGATTTGCAAAACAAGGTCCACAAGGCCAATTAATCGCCGCCTAGGCACTACAAGGTTACCGACCTTGCCGATATATGTAACAGGGTTAAACAGATAGGTCCACCGTGGTCAACGGCGATCAATAGTGGTCATTGGTGGTCAAACTTGCTGGAAACCTTCTAATCTTGCCGAAAGTACCTGAAACTCACCGTACACTTGTTTTGATCACTTATAGTAACTGTTTAAATTAATTAGAAGTTGTTTTTTAGAAAAAATCTTGTCAATAATATCTAAAATTCGCTGGAAATACACAAAACTTGCCGAAAATACCCCTATTTTGCTAGAAATGCCAATCTGATTAATCGCCGATTAATCCCGCCTAGACCGATTACAAGCTACAAGGTGGTCCACCGCCCGGCTAACGATTCATGATTTTTGAAACCTTGAAAATTTTCAAGTGGGATCGAAAACTAAGTCGAGTCCCGACATTAAGAGATAACAAAGTAAAGTTTGCGAAAAAGTTTCGAAGATAATCGTATAACAACGATGTTTGTATCATGTATCAAAATAATTTTATCACATCGTATCGAGATGTTTAAAGAAATTAAACTCTTCGCAAGAAGCGAATATCTAGATATATATAATCGTATACCATAGAACGAATGCCGTATGTATATGTATATACATATATAATCATTACTTATACCAAGAGGCATGGGGGGAGGCGCGGACGGGGGGGTGGTTACGGGGTTGCGACGGGGGGTTAATGGGGGGGATTGGTGCAATCAAATATATAAGGGGGGCGCGGTGGGGGGGGGGGGGACATAAGGCTTCTTAGGATCGGGAGCAACACGCGCGCGGATATTGGACATCAGTAAAAGACTCGTGAAACTTTTCCAAAAATAGTTGTAGTCCAAGTTTTGTAAAACGACTTAGTTCACTGCAACTCGTGCTCTGATTCCACTCTGTAACACCCCCAAACTATGATACGCAGCGGAATACAACATATGTGATGCTACTTCATAATACATGCACACGAGTCTCAGTAAACGTTCAAAGATACGTTTATAAAACATAACTTTATTTAATAAGAAAGATTAGAGTTACATAGGTTCCAATACCAACATAGAGATTGTTTCTAAAAGTCAGAACACAACTTGATTTCTAAAACACTTGTTTTGTTTATGACATTAATTCACCGAGACACCGTCCTTGATATCCGTGTTTCGTCCCATCCAGCCATCAACAACAATTAACCTGAGAGACATGCTTAAAAAGTCAACAAAACGTTGAGTGAATTCATAGAGTTTACAATTAATACATAGAACACATATTTTGGGTTCCACAAAACGTATAACGTTGGCTCGTAAGTCAAGTTATAAAAATAGTGATTTCCAACTAAAGAGCCCGTGTACCGAAACTTAACACATTCATTCCCGTAGGATGAAATTATGTCCGAGAAGTATGCCACTTCTCTTAATACTAACCACAAAATGTCCGTTTGACAGGGTGGTCCCAACGAATTCAAACCCTGGACAGAGTTGTCAAACCCAATAGATCTATTTAATGCATTAGCGTTCACCAACACATGGTAACTAACGGTCACACAGCAAAAAATCATACACTCAGTAGTGAAGGAATCATATTCAAGTATCAAAAACAGTTTGCGTTCAATTTCACAAAACAAGTAATATATCCCCCTCGCGGAGTTAAAAACATTGAAAACTTTAAAAGCGAGGCTATGAACTCACCTTGATCGAAACCAAAGATCAAATAACCGAAACAATTCACGGAAAATCAATGAACACGATTACGACCTATAATTTATGTCGCTCGATTACTATTCCGAAAAGTATAGTCAACGATGCGTACATCGTATCAACAAAATCATATATATAGTATATATATTCACACATGTGATGAGAAATCCACTTGCGCCTTAGATCCTAAAACCCTACAATAATAATTGACAATATGTTCTTTTTATTACATCATACATCGCTTTAATCGTAAACTTTCTATTATAAGAAACTTTCTATCTTTGGAAAGTATAACTATTTTGGAAAGTTAACCATTTTTAGTAAGTCTCGGCATCCAATTAATATTATAAAAATATTTTATTTATCTCGTCGAACTTTCGACTTTCAATTTGGTTATTAATCACCTATATCGGGATTATGTCCCGTATGTTACTATTTTTAGAACTATATCTGTTCATAAAACTCGTTAAGTCTAATTTGTTATACTCGTAAAAATAATAGCGTTTATTATTTTTATAAACATTCAATAAGTCTTATATTAACCCATTGACTTTTTAAAGTCAACATTTGACTTTCTTTGACTTTTATAATTATATATATTTTTATCCAAATCTGACCCGCGCCAAACGCCTCTCTAAATCACATTTTCACGATTCGGACGAAGAAAAGATTTTATGTGAAATGATATTCCGGACAACGTTTTTGTTTTAGCCGAGACCTGATTTTATGTGAAATGATATTCCGGGCAAGTTTCTTCAGGAACTTGTATTTTTAATAAAAATGCAGCAGTTTGACCATCGGTTTTGACCCGCTATATCACGTTTTCGTGACTTTGACCAAGAAGCGATATGAGTTAACATCAATATAGACCCATTATTTGTCATAGATCCAATGAATCAATCTTCACCATTTATTTTTTCATCAAAAATAAAAAAACCCACTTTTCACCTCTTTTTTAAAAATAAAATATTTTACAAACGGTAAATCGTCACATGACAAAAAATACACCATCGCAACGAGTATTTTTTTATCTTACAGTAGACGGGTGACACGAATTACGAAAATCATATATGATTCGTATAAAGAATCATATATGATTTTATAAAATCATATATGATTTGTGATTCCGACGAACTTTTTTTCAATTTTGTTTCAGTCACGAATTGCAAAAATCATATATGATTCGTATAACGAATCATATATGATTTCATAAAATCATATATGATTTGTGATTCCGACGAACTTTTTTTCAATTTTATTTCAGTCACGAATTGCGAAAATCATATATGATTCGTCATACGAATCATGATTCGTATAACGAATCATATTTGATTTCATAAAATCATATATGATTTCATAAAATCGTATATGACTTCATAAAATCGTATATGACTTCATAAAATTATAAAAAAAATTCATCGAAAGTACATAGTGTCGCCCCTCTATAGAAAGATAATTTAATTCTCGTCGCGATGATATGTTTTGTTTTGCGTAACGATTAACAGTGTGTAAGATATTTAATTTTAAAAAAAATGTGGAAAATGTGTGTTTTTATTTTTGATGAAAAAATGAGTGGCTAAGATTGGTTCATTAGGTCTATGATAAATGTTGGGTCTATATTGAACTTTTGGCGAAGCGATATTATAAAAAACGTCATTCCAGACAATTTTCGTGTTTCACCGGAAGGCCGAAACGGACTCGAAAGTGCCCAAAACGGCCGTCGAAAAATCTGACAGCTTATTAATAAGTTCAAATAGCTGAACCAAACAATATATTTTTCAAAACTTCATTCGGCCATAACTTCTTCGTTATTTGGAGTTACGGGACGTTCAAATTACCGAAACGTTCGTAAAAATATCCTCTTCTGTATTATCCAACCAAAAATAAGATTTTACAAAATCTTGAATCTCGTTTTCCGTGTCAAACTTTCTGCTCAGAATGTACCTTTTGTTAATCACACCAAAACCCATTTTTGACTGAAAATCTCACTTACGGCACATCTAATATGGCCTATAATTCATACTAAACTCGCCTAATCATTTTATAACACCAATTAACTAGTCGGCGCAAGATCCTTTAGATTCCATCACATGCATTCAATGAAACCAATACAAATCACAAAATAACGAAACAACATAGGAGGAGACTTACAATGCTTTAAACAAGCAAGATAAAACTTAGACTCGACTCGACTCGTCCCCTTGTTATATTGGTCGTGACTTCGAACCAACCATGACACCAAGACCGAACCTTTTTATTAAAACCGAGCTTCCAAGGACAATCATCTAGCTATTTTAAACAACCTCCTTTAAGACGAAACCCCTCAATCTAACCTGAAACCCAACTTATTCTAAACTTAATGCATGTGGGATTTTATTACATGGATATGTAAGAAATGAGGAAAGGATCATTATTTTCTAGACGGATTATTTTGCATGTTGAAAATAAATGGTGATGGTGGTGTTTCCTTGTGGTGGCCGACGGTGGCAAGTAAAGAGAGGAGGAAGGATAAATTTTTCAATAAAAGTTTTAAGTGTGGGTATAAGTGTGTTATTTATAGAAAACAACTTTGACATCTTGGCAATTCTAGTCCTTCCTTCCTATTATTCCTTCAAATTTAGTACTAGGGTGTTTGTTTCGGGTTTATAACCGGCCATAGGCTTGGGCTAAAACACTTTCGTCAATATTTTTATTTCGTCGCACCAAATTTAATTTAAAACTTTTAATGAATTGTGTACGCTTTAAAACGCGAATCTGGCCCAAAACAAAGAACAAAATGACGACATTCATAAAAATAATAAATTTACGATCTTAAAAATAATAACGAGACGCGTCGTAAATTTTAACCAAATTTTTTATAACCCCCTTTTTTTTTAATACGATTAACGAACGCGCGGTCAAACATTGACTCGCAAAACGTCAAAAATAAATATTTTAAATTTCCGTTCGTATTAAAATACGAAAATAATTATTTACGACAAATAAAATTTTAAATGTCGACGTTCGCTCACACGAATTTATAAAATAATAATTATGACGTCGAATTCGCGATCGTCATACGCGTCATGAAACTCGGGTTGTTACAAAGACTACTGCTTGGAACGAATTTAGTAGCACTATGGCCTCTGCTATCATCTGTCTTGCCACAAACCAAAAATTCAACTTTTCCAAGTATATTTTTGATAATATGGTAAAGAACTTGGAGGGTGGGGTTAAATTTCTAATGTATCCAAGGTTTGTGCAAGTGTTACTGAATAAACAAGTTGAAGGAATGTCCAAACATAAAGGGATTTATGTTACACCTTCTTACACTAAGAAGGTTTTTGCCAACATGAATAGGTAGGGAAAAGACTTTTCTGGTAGGGTCACCCCTTTATTTCCAACCATTATGGTTCAAACTCAAGAAGAAGTGGGTGAAGGTTCAACAAATCCCACTGATCCCCATCACACACCTACTATCATTCAACCATCAACATCACAACCTAAGAAGAAACATCCCAGGAAGTCTAAGAAGAAGAACACTGAGGTTCCTCAGCCTAGTGATTCTACTGATGATGTAGCAGATGAGAATGAACCTACACATTCCAATGATCCACTGCTCAGTGGTGAGGATAGACTGAAACTAAATGAATTAATGGAACTTTATACCAACTTGTCACAAAGAGTTCTTGACTTGGAGAAAATAAAGACCTCTCAAGCTGCAAAGATTACTGAATTGAAGGAGATGGTTAAGAAGCTAGAAAAGAAAGGAGGGTCAAGAACTCACTGGCTTAAAAGATTATACAAGGTTGGTAGATCTGCAAGAGTAGTTTCCTCTGAAGATGAAGGTTTGGGTGATCAAGAGGATGCATCCAAACAGGAGAGGAAAATTAATGAAATTGACCAAGATGCAAAGGTTACATTAGTTGATGAGACTCAGGGGAGGAATGTTGATAATTTGATGTTTGATACTAGTGTTCTTGATAATGAAAAGTGTTTGTAGAACAGGATATGGTAGAGAAAGAGGTTGATATGGCTGAAAACGATGTTAGAATTGCTGATCCAGTTACTACTGCTGGTGAAGTAGTTACTACAGCTAATGCTGAAGTTACTACTGACAGTGCTACAACAATAACTGTTGATGAATTAACCCTAGCTCAGACTTTAATAGAGATCAAAGTTGCAAAACCCAAAGTTAGAGGGGTTATGATTTAAGAACCAAGTGAATTTACAACAACAACTACAACAACAACAATAGCTGCATCAAAACCTTCAGAAGACAAAGGCAAGGCAAAAATGATTAAGCCTGAGAAGCCTTTGAAGAAGAAAGATTATATTATGTTTGATAAGGAGGTTGCTCAAAAACTTTAAGCTCAATTAGAAGCTGAATTGGAAGAAGAAGGGAAGCTTGCAAAATAAAGAAAAGAAGATGCAAACATTGCTGAATGGGATGATGTTCAAGCCATGATGGATGCAGATTATGAGCTAGCTGCAAGATTACATGCAGACGAGCAAGGAGAGTTGACACTTGAAGAAAAGTCAAAATTGTTTGTAGAGCTCATGAATAAAAGGAAGAAGCATTTTGCAAGATTTAGAGCAGAAGAGCAGAGAAGAAAACCACCAACTAAGGCTCAAAAGATAAATACAATGTCTACTTATCTGAAAAACATGGCTGGATACAAGCACAATCAATTAAAGACCAAAAGCTTTTGAGGATATTCAATGTGAATTTGACAAAAGTAATGCAAATGGTAAAACACTATTGAACAATGGATACAGAGTTGGTGAAAGGCAGTGAGACAAGAGCAGAAGGAAGTTCTAAAAGAGCAGGAGAAAAACTTGAATCTGAAAATTTAAAAAAGCAGAAGTTAGATGAGAATGAAGAAGCTGAAGTAGACGATGATCAAGAAGAAGCAGATATGAAAAAGCATATGGAGATAGTTCCTGATGATGAGGTAGCAATTGATGCTATACCTCTAGCTACTAAGCCTCCAATCATTGTTGACTAGAAAATCATCAAAGAAGGAAAGATGGGATACTATCAAATCATAAGAGCTGATGGAAGTTCAAATAGGTACTCATCAATAATTCATATGCTTCATAGTATTGACAGAGAAGACTTGGAAACTCTCTGGAAGTTGGTTAAAGCTAGACATGGGAATACAATGCCAGAGGAGGGATATGAAAGAGTGTTATGGGGTGATTTGAAAGTGATGTTTGAACCTGATGTAGAAAGTTAAGTGTGGAGGAATCTACAAGGACACAAAGTGACAGTTTGGAAGCTATTTGATTCTTGTGGAGTGCATTTTATGAGATTTCAAAATTTATATATCTTTATACTGGTAGAAAAAATAAATCAACTTACACCAGCAACAATCACAGACATGCTCAACAAGAAGCTTCAAATTGATCAATGGAATGAAATGAGTTATCAGCTTCTTAAGCTTATCACAAAACAGCTCAAGAATCCTGGAAATGTTTGAATGCATCCTCCTGGTGATGGTGAAAACTTTTAATGAAGAAACTTGATGATTTTGAAGATAAATATCAAGTTTAGGGGAGGATTGTTGGGATTAAAAGACTTCTTGAAGTTGCTTCTGCTAAGGTTAGAGTTACTACTGCTAAGCATAACTTAGTGTTGTTTGTAATCTTGGTAAAAAATATGCTAAGTAGTTAGTACTGCTAGTTACTACTGCTAGTATATATTACTACTGCTAATGGAAGTTAAGACTGCTCAGAGACTTAGAAGAAATACTACTAAGTAGTTAATACTGCTAGTATAAAAGTTACTACTGTTTTATTGAACTAGGAATTGCAATATATGTGATAACTGGATAGATTAAAGTTACAACTGTTAGCATAAAAGTCAGTACTGGTAAGTCGGAAACTTAGTATCTATTACTTGCATAATGAAGAATGATGAAAATATTCTAAGTAGATACTACTAGCAGGTAAACCAGTTATGCTGCTGGAATAATAAAGTTAATGTTGCTGGTTACAACTGCTAAAGATACAACTCTAGAAGAGTTTTTATTACTGTCAGAAGGATAAAGACAAGAGAAAATGGATAAAGATTGATTGAAGATAAAGATTGCTTATGTGATATGTATGAGATATTTTTGTAAAAGATACGTATAAGTTATTTGTTTAGAAGATCATGATAACTTAGGAAAATATTATAAGCCAGTTAGGACTCCTTGGGGTATAAAAGGAGGTCCTAGGGCATAGAGATTGATATCATCTTTTCATTGTTCCGTCAATTTATTCATTGCTTCAAGGTTTTGTAACCCTAACACTATTAAGAGTGTTCATATTATATTGAGGCTAAGAGTTTGATAAATTGTTTTGTATTGATCTTATTTATTAATGTTTCATTGAAATTCTTCTTAGTATCATTGACTAGATTCCGCATAGTCTTTGATATTCACAATCAAAGTTTCTATCATAGTTGTTTTGAATTTATTAAATACAACTTAGGCTTATACAAGCTAAAGCAAGATCTATTCTATTGGGATCAACAAAACATATTAAATATCTCATTATTATAACAATTTTCATATTTGTGTACCTCAGTTGATCAATCTGAGTCATAGACGGGAGCTTTGTCAGTCTGAGTACCCGATGTCGATGCTTGTTGCAAATTTTCCATCAAAATGCAGTTTCCATTGACTTCCTTGATCTCATCAAGATCCCCTGTAGCAGAAATCAAATCAAACTATTCAGCTTGGAGTTGGATCCCTGCTTCTTCATTTTGGGCAATCAGCAACTGAGTCTGAAGATAAGCAGCATCCTTTCTCATTGGTCTGACTGTGCATTTTCTAGCAAGATGACCCATTCCTCTGTAGTTGTAACACCGTATCTAATTTATGTTGTTCCCATTACCATTACCTTCAGCCCGTGCTGCTACAACATTACTATTCCTATTCTGATTCGCATTCGGATTAGCAATCCCCGGAACAACAATAAGCCCATTTGGATTTCCAACATTCTAAACACCCGGATTCTAAACTACATTCTAAACAACATGATTCTTGACATTATGTGCTGCATTATACCCATTATGATTCCTAACATTCTGCCCAGCATAATGTCTAAACTGATTTCCCAACCATTACATCCAACCCATCCAGGCATCTGTCTGTACTTGTCCCATTTCATACCTGACAGTACAATCTTCCTGGTTGCGAGGGTTTGGATGAAATTCTTTTAATTGTTTGTCTGGTATGTGTAGAATAGTTAAGTTTCAATGATTTAGCCATTAGAATGGGTGCCATGTTCATTGCAGTTGTGGGATCAAAAATGTCTTTGGGATTTATCATTGGTTGTTGCACGTAGTTCTTGTTGACTTATGGTTGTGGGATGTAGTTGTTTTTGGGTAGTGGTTGTTGCATGTAGGTAATCTGTGATGGGTGATCTGGGTGAAACACTTGATAATTGTAAGGATTATTGGAATTTTCTGTTAGTGCCAAAGGATCTTGTGTTTTTGCAAGTCATTCTGCCCTTAGCTCACTTACCTCCACCTGATTGAATTTTAGGAAATCATACAACTAAGTGTAATTTGTTGTATTCAAGTCCTTTGTTTGGTGAACAATGGTAACATGTCGTCTCCATTCTGGTTATAGGTTGTTAAGGAACTTGAGGTTGATGGCTATCTTTTCAGGAAAATGTTTGTTTCTTTTGAAGTCATTCATTAACTTTGAGAAATGATGATAGTAAGACTCAATCGATTCCCCATCAGTAGAAGTAAACCTTTCCCATTCATTAAACAACTTAGCCTTTTTCTCTTGAATTCCAATATCAGAACCTTTCATCATTTGTTAAACACGTAACCAGATTTCCTGAGCAGTTTTACAACTATCAACAACTGCATAGATGTCTTCAAGAAGACCCATGAGTATAGTTTGAATGGCTTGATCATTTGCTTCCATTTGCTTTACTTCTTTTTCAAAAAGTTCCTCATCAGTCTACTCATGAAAAGTTTTAGCAACACAAACTTCACGGTCTGGATCACCTGGTTCAGGAATCATTCGTCTGAGATATGGACCATTCATAATGGAATTGTAGATTAACTTTCCATTTGGTTTACTCTTTGCATAACAAAGAAGATGAGAAGACCATGAAACATAGTTGTCTTTGTTGAGCATAGGTAGACGATTTTCGAAACCAGCAGCATAAATGTCTTGTTGAGTTGACATTGCAAAAGTGATGTGAAATGATATTCTAGGATTGTTTTAGTGATTAGTGATTATGAGTTGTCCTTGATTGTTGTTTAAAGATCTTGAATCCCCAAAGTGGAAATGCACGCAAGAATCAAACACTAAAATCGAGACAATAAAAGATTTATTTCGCGGGATTTTACAAAGTGTTGAAATTGAATGCTTATTTCACGGGAAATCCTATTTCGCAGCCAATGACATATTCCGCAGAAAAGTGTCTAAACATAAACCGCAGTGCACTTGATACATAAACCGCAGAAAATGTCAACACATAAACCGCAGTGAGCTTGTTAAATCAAAATTTTTGCAGAATTTTGTTCCCTATAATGTCATAAACCGCAAAAAAATATAACCATTCTATAACATAAACCACAGGACTAAAATTTTACATAAACCGCAGGATTTTGTCTTTCACATAAACCGCATAAAATTGTTTTGTCATAAACCGCAGTGGATTGTAAATTTTGGCAGAATCTTGTTTCCTTAATATGACATAAACCGTGGAAGAATTGTAACACTTGTTTGAACATAAACCGTAGAAAGAAGATTTACATAAACCGCAGAACTAAACAATGACATAAACCGCGGTATTCATGTCACATTCCATAGTCTTCAACACACTTACATAAACCGCAGTATTCAATAAATTAAGCCCATATTTTTTCCACCCAAATAAGATGTTTGATGCCAAAATAAGATGAGAATAAACACGAAAATAAGGAAAGTACAACTTGATGATCGAAAACAACAACTTTTAAACCAAAAATGAGTCAAAAATAGTGAAAAACCCACGGTTTGAAAAGAACAAAATAAGACGAATTAAAAAGCTCAAAATAAGCTGTTAGATAAGCTCAATGAAACCACTAAACACTCCTTGACTCTTAGGGTATGTTTGGTATCAAGCGTTTGAGAGCGTTTTGGAGCAACTAGCGACAAGCGGCTAGCGGTTTAAATATAATGCTTGTTTGGCAACGAGCAACTAGCGGTTGAATTTTGTGGAACCGCTCCTATCCAAAACGCTTCATCAAGAAGCATTTAGATCTAGCCGCTAGCGTTTGGCTCTCAAATGACATATATGCCCCCCTTTAATTATTTAAATAATTTTTATGTTAATGTGTATGTGTCTTTATTAGTCATTTAACATTTATAATTACCGCTACAACTACGTTACCAAACACTTTTATTTAACAAACAGCTACTGCTAACTGCTGCTGCTTACTGCTACTGCTTGCTGCTTACTGCTACTGCTTTCCGCTACTGCTACGTTTCGCCAAACACAACCTTAATACCACATGTTAACCTACCAAATCACACGAAAACCACTAGAATCTTAGAGAGAGAAAGAGTTCGAGAGAGAAAGAGGAAGAAAAGAAAATTGAGAGGCTTCACTATTAGAAAAATGAGAACCAACACCCTCCTAACATGATAGGAGGGTGGTATTTATACCCTAAGAGGATATTTGCCACTTGGGCTTACATTGGGCCTTAATGGGCCAAAACTAACAACTTAAATGGGCTTTAGCTAGATAACTAGGCCCAATTAGCTTAGACTAATTCCCATAAACTACGTTTTCCTATACAAGGCTTAAGAATATTTAATGAAGCCCCTTGTTTCTGGAGTGGGGGGGGGGGGGGGGGGGGGGGGGGGGGGGGGGGGGGGGGGGGGGGGGGGGGGGGGGGAGGGGGGGGGGCTGGGGACTAAAATCAAGGCTAACACTATGCAATGCCAAACGAACTTGGTGTGTGTCTCATTTTGAATTCTCTCAACAAGGACTTTAATCAGTTCGTTCAAAACTATAATATGCATAACATGGGGAAAACGATAGCTGAATTGCATGCTATGCTGAAAATCCATGAGAAAGGTATTCCGAAGAAGGCTGAAACTCCTGCTGTATTAGCTTACGGGAGGGTAAGATCCAAAAGGACAGAAAAAACCGTAAGGAGCAAAGGGTAAGGACAAGGGAAAGAATAAGTTTGCTTATGCTCCCAAGCCCAAGATCCCACCGCCACCTAAGAGAGAACATCCAGCAAAGGACTTTGTCTGCCACCACAACAAGGAGGTGGGTCATTGGAAGAGGAATTGTCTGTCTTACCAAGCTGAGTTAATGAAGAGAAAGAGTGCTAGCATTGTTAGTACTTCAGGTATCTTCACTATAGAACTCTATACTTTTCCTAAAAAGACTTGGGTATATGATACAGGTTGTGGTACTCGTATTTGTAATACCTCACAGGGTCTTAGAGAAAGCAGGAAGTTGAAACATGGAGCTTTAAGTCTGTACGTGGGAAATGAAATGTGTGCAACTGTTGAAGCTATTGGAAGTTTTGATTTAATTATTCCTAGTAGTTTACTAATTGTATTAGACAACTGTCATTTTGCACCTTCTATTACTAGGGGTGTTGTTTTAATTTCCTGTTTGGTTAACAACGCTTATATTTATACATTTACGAATTATGGTATTTCTGTTTTGGAAGATAATGTATTTTATTTTAATGTAATTCCACATGATGGTATTTATGAAATAGATATGCATAATCTTTATCCAAATGTTAGCTTTATGTTTAATGTTAGCAAGAAAAGAGTCAAGTATTCATTGGACTCTTCTTATCTATGGCATTGTCGTCTTAGTCATATAAACAAGAAACGCATGGACAAGTTTCAGTGTGATGGGGTCTTACAACTCACTCATGATGAATCACTTGAGAAATGCAATGTAACACCCCTAAAATGGGTCGCAGCGGAATATGGGTTGGGGTGGTACTTCATAGATCAATAACACAAGATATATATAAGAACGACCGTTAAAAGCCATTTAAAACTGATACATTGGATTTAGCAAAGTGTTGTTACAAAAGCCCGAAGCTTTACATGTTCATTGTT
>BQNB010033808.1:0-52034 GCA_026074375.1 Tanacetum coccineum
CAACATTGGTTGATATAACTTATAACCATTATCCATACAAAAAAGGAAAGATTCAGTTTGTTTTGTGTGGATTTTGCTCCAAAGTTTTATCAAACACTAAATACCAATAGGGTATGAATTAAGAGGTACGGGTTGGACTTTAGGTACAAACCCACACGCATTGCTTTGGACTGGGTCAGAATCTGGGTTTGACCCAACCTAATGAACTGGGGCGCCCTCTTGAGTCCATGCATATAATAAGACGAGGATGATAAACAAACAACAATGTTTTAGTCATTTGGTCTTGTCGACTTGTGTTTTAGCCATGTTCACATACATAATCAGATAAATATTTTGAATAACTAATTTACATGCAATTCATTAGTGAACATGGAACATGCTTCACAAATCTTGATTATACGCGACTCGAATATTCAATCTTGATGATACAAAGCATTGAAAAAATGTAATCAAAAAACTTACTTGTAATTCCCGTGAGCTTCTTCTAGTATTCCTTGTATTACCTAAGCTGATCGGCCAATGAAATTGTACCTTTTTACACATGTGTCTTCGAATTATATTCTCATCATTTGGGCTCGATATTCTTAAACCTGCAAGATACATAGTGAATGATTAGATAGAATTTCAACTTTTCTTATTCAAACACTACTTGTTAGATTATTACGCTTTGAAATTGAAACAATCAGATAATCAGATTGCAAAAGCAATCCCAAACACCCCGTTAAAGTATTAGAACACTACAATCGAACAAATATACCTGCTATTTGAGTTTGATTAGCAGCCGTGGGATTAGCGGCGCCTGTAATGGCACGGTTACCTACTAATCTGTGGTTATGCTCAGAACCTGTGTCATAAAGTATATATCACACTTACATTTTTTGCTATCTAGAAAATGCGACACAAAATAGTGTGTATTGCATAAAGAAGTCGACTAAGAAATGGTCAAATACGTTACCTTGTAAAGCGGTGTCCCATGTATCCAAGATTTGGCTGTCACATCATGGAACCAAAACATCATCCCTAAAAACAAAAAAAACTCCAAATCAGTTTATAAGCCTAAGAATCCAAAAACATTGTATAAAAAAATATATATACCAGGCCACATTTGTCTAATCTCATAAACCATCCAGGAATGACAACGGAGATGTATTCACTTGTAACAAAAGATAATGTCGCGATTTAGCAACTGGGTTCCCCAAAAATTTTGGCTTTTGTGTCAAACATTCTTCTATATACCTCAGCCCAGTTCTTCAAACCTCACCATCATCATCAACAACCTGAAAAACCACACATTATCATAGATGAATCGAATTATAACAACCAAAAACCATTAAAAACAATCAATTAAGCAATCTAAAAAAACCAAAATCATAATCCTAAAAAGCAATTACCTTAAACTAAACAACCCTCAAATCAATCATAATTCAATCATAAAAAAACAAAACCAACAAAACAAAAACCTTACCTAAATGAAGAATCAACAACCTAACCCACCCGTAAATAGCACTGAATGTTCTATTTTTGTCTTTAAATGAGATGTTACTGAGCCGACCCATGATTGTCTGTATTCTTTTGGTTGAACTGTATAACTCCATTGTAACTTAAGGAACTCTTCATCTTCATCTTCAGGGGTATTAATTCATGCTCATCTTTAATACTGCCCCATAAATACTGCAGATATAACAGGAGGAAGGGTTTGTGTTGGGCAAATTAAAAGGCTACAATACTGAATTTCACAAATCATTACTACTGCCCATTTAATAAAAAAACTAGATGTTATAGTATAACGAGGCGTGGACACACCCGTGCATTGCACCGGGCTTGGTCCTTGGGAAAAATCTGATTGTTACTTATATGAAAGGTACTCAAGTCTTAATGAGCCAAATTTAAGGGAGAAATCGCAAAGTGCGTGGATGGGACTCATAAGGCCTTAAACATTGTGTGTCACACCATCTGGATTCAAGGGGTTGTGAGATTATTTATGAAAGTCATTTCTTACATAAATCCTAAGCAGACCTCGAGCACCTTTCTTTGAAGCTAAAGCACCCTTTCCATTCTGCCAAGCACCACTTTATGATTTTTCCATCCGCAGAAGTATCAATTCAAATAACATAATTTGTAATAAATAAAACATGATAGTTAGGAAAGCATAAGGAAGCTGTTAAAAACAGCATACAAAGCTGTTAAAAGCAACATAAAAAGTTGTTAAAAACAGTATAGAAAGCGGTTAAAGACAACATAAGAAGCTGTATATTATGTGTCCAAACGCCCCTTTTCACAACCATCCAAACAACATGTAAATTGTGTAAAAATAGTATTCAAAAGCTATGATATTCAGCGTTTAGAAAACAACATTTATAAAGTGTAAAAAGTAGCATATAACTTTGTAACAAATTCAAATGCAAACAAAAATAAAAATAATATAAAAGAAACAATACCTAACGACACATGCTGGTAGAATTAAAAAAATGAATTCCCAACAAAATTGACTTGAAGATTTTGGTTCCTATATGATGTTAGCTTTAAGTCTTTAAAACATGATCAACACTTGAAGAGTTATGGACCTGGAAGTACTGATATTGGGTCAGCCCAGTGACAAATTAGTATCTAGTTTGTAATTTGTACAATCAGATAAGAAGGCTCTGTATAACTACATATATTGCATCTCCTTTCTTATAGAGAGTAATTGAATGCTGCTACATACCAATACTGCTTTAATAAGTATTTAAGCTAATTCTTGATCTAATCTATCATTCATTTTCTATTGGAATTTTGTATTAGCAGTTGTGCGGTGAGAAATATATAATTACCTAAAAAGCAGGGAGTCGGGACAAACAATGAGTCGGGAATCTGACGTTATTTGTAAGGCAAATTGGCAAAATCAGAAGTCACGGTCTCCGTTCAAACAGAATCACCATTTTCATTTAAACTGTATTGTAAAAAAAAGCTAATTACACATGTGCACTGCTCATAGGGTGTGCGTAAGTGTTTAGGGCGTAATGTCGATGTTCATATTTTGCTCAATGTGGTTTGTTTTAAAGTCTAGTCTGAGTCAAAAGCTACATTCCTGAGGCGCAATCCTATTTGATTTCGAGTTTCTCTAGTTTGGGTTGATCCAGTTACCATTAGGGGTGTAAACGAGACGAGACAACCCGCGAGTTACTCGAGATCGACTCGATCTAAACGAGTCGAGCTCGAGCTCGAGCTACTCGAGTATATTTTCGAGTCGAGTTCGAGCTTCATAATACTCGGCTCGTGAAGCTCGCGAGCCTTATCGAGCTTCATAAATCGAGTCGAGTCGAGCTTTATATGGCGAGTAATTAATCGAGTTCGATCATGAATGTGGAAATAATCAAGCCGAGCTCGAGTTTTCGAGGCTCGAGTTTTAAAAATATAGCGAGTCAAGCTCGAACTCGAAATCAAAAGCTCGTCCGAGCTGAGCCAAGTTTCAATCGAGTTTTAGATTCGAGTTCGAGCTCAGAGCTTGCAGTACTCGGCATCGTTTAACACCACCCCCTGTTACCATATAATGTTAAAAGAAAAAAAAGTCCAATAAGTAATGGTTGTAATTGCATTAAAAATATATTCATATTAGATGTTACTATTGTAACCCACTATAAGCCCAAATTCTCAACCATTCACACCAGGCATGTTATGAGCACGCCTAGCCCCATGCACACATAATACCTTTCCTCATAAAGGTAAATATAATGAAGGTTAAAAATATATTTACATGTACATTTACTTTTTAAAGTGTTCGACCTTAAAAAATGATCATATCACCCTTCTTATTTAAGTTTCTATTTATACCCACTAATCCTTGTAATTAACTCATATATCCACATTAAACACAAAGGGGTTGCTCTTCATAGTGTATGGAAGACTTGAATGCCTTTGTTTCAAGAGTCTTTAGTGACGGTTCAATACATATCCCCAATAAACTGACTTTAGACAGATTTTCTAGTAAATGATGACAGTTTTGTAGACTATAAAGATTACTGTTATGACAAACTCCACGACCTTCACCTCCGCCTTTATAAATCCACGAGGGCTCGAGTATAATTTTCACAAAATAAGCAAACTTGAACACTACTTTATGAAAATACATATATCTGGCATCAGTATTTGACCTTTTTCTAGCAAAAATAGACGATACAAAATCAAAAACCATTCTGTCAATATTTCACTACTCTTATTATTATTGACTCTTATTTGTTATATTATGTTGACAAAGGATTTGAAGAATATTTTACAGTATAATGTTCTTTTATATTTGGTAGTTAAGACACTAATTCGACCAACCTGCTGCACTATTGACAAAATCTTTGAATCTGTTTTCCAACCAACACATTTCTGGCTTTAGTATGAACCTCACAAACCTTGTGACGGCGGTGATAATCTTTAGCAGCCGATAAGTCTTCCTTACGGTTATCAACTTGACACATTAGATAGTTCCCACCACCACCACCGCCGGCATTTCTTGGTGATCCAGATCAGACCGTCTTGGTAGACCTGGTTACCGGCTCCTCTGTTGGGATTTAATAAACTGTTAACCATTAACACTACGAGTACGCAGCGGATATGGATCAAGTATGGTGCATACGATTAACACACAATAAATAAACAAAAGGGTAATAGAAATCTAACCTCTTGAAGAATCAAATGTTAATGAAACAAAGTGGTTAAATTACCACCTCTATGGTTGCTCACACAACACGTCAAACAAGTACGTCACGATGCTAGTCGTTACTTCACGTCTCTCAAACACCAAGTGTTACTTTTGTTTCTCGAACCGAATACCAAACAACAAGTGTTCATGATCTTGCATTTAAACCAATCGAATGCAAGATAGTATTTATATTACGTTCGAATGGTATACAAGAACAATTGAAACAGTGCTCTATATATTATATATAGTATGCTAGGTAGCCTAGGATACACTATAATAATATATACATAGAATCTTGTTTTGATTTTGTAGTCAAACGTTGAGAAAAGTAAAACAAGCAGGGATTACTTTTGTATGTAGTATGATTTTCTTTTTTTGTGTGACTTTGTGAATCGGACGAATTTATGAGAAGAGGTATGGGGTGTTTATATAGCACCTCAACCCCTAGTTGTAGATAACAATAAAACTTTGAAGATAAACTTCAAGTCTTAAGCTTATCACAACTCTTCCATCTTATCCTAAACACTCATCATTATCACTATAATGTTCACACAAATCCCTTTCTAGAATCCTCCAAAATCTGCCACTTTTGGGAGGAGGACAAGAGTTTCCATTTCGATCATTTTTAAGCCCTTCCCCCCTTTTTGTATTTATTTAACGGGATATATTAAAATTTAGTTTAAGGTCCAACGAAATAACGAACGTTTAATATATTTCGTTGTTGAAACTATATTATATAATAATAAAGATGAAACAAGTATGTATATTAATTACATAATAAACGTTACCTTCGTGTCTTACGCGTGTGCCCAATAGGACTCACACATTTCTAGTCGTATATGGTGCTAATCCACTAACTTATTCCATAACACTCCCACTTTGGGCTCAGGAGTTGAGATTAGAGTAGCAGACAGCCATTTTATAACGACGGAACGTTTTCTTGCAACACTCATATTCGTTGTTTAAAACAGAAATTTCTGAGATCAGTTTCATAAACATTCTCAGTAGCACATGGTTAATGTATCTCTTGCTATAATCATCCCTTTGGTTCAGATACGTTTAAACCATTGATATGGATCCTATCTCTATTCCATTTAATTTAACCATTTTAGATTTCCTCGTTATTGGAACTTAAATACAGATATACCAAATGTAATCAAGAATCATCTTGAACTACCCTTTGGGCACGGCCATGCAATTATCTGATTAATTCTGGAAGAGGCGCTGTAACGCCCAGACCCAAGGGGTAAAGTTATTAAAAATTTGGATGTGACATCAAAAGCATTTCAGAATCATAACACAAGCATCAACAGCGGAATCTTAAAATAAATACCAAGAAGGAAATAAGTCAACATGACTCTAAGGTAATAAGTGCTCAAAATTAGACATATCCAAACGAATTAACAAATGTCTTGAAAACGCAACAATTCCTATATCAAAACTAAGATCTCTAGGGTTAAAGTCCACACTCAGCACTCATAGCCTGAAGCATCCTAATTTTTCCTAGCTTAGATACCATGCCCGCAGGAATAGAAAGTGCGGCTGAGTTACAAAGCCCTTGTAGAACAGTTATTATACATCGAATGCAAAAGATAACTGAAATCAAAGGATATGATACAAGGTACAAAGGATATCACAAGCATGATCAAAGGGATACAAATACAAGGTAAGACAAATCAGAAGATCAAATCATAGTGTAAGGAAAGATGAATCAGAAAGTCGAATCAAGTTAAGTTCAATCACCAAGCCCAAACAAATCATATCATAGTAACCATGGAGTAGCGAGCTCCAAATGTGAAAGACGTGGATTGCACCCAAACATCAGTCACCAAATATCCAAATATCATAAGCAGTACATTATCCCATCGAATACAAACCAAATCTAGGATGCATCCTACGACCCTTAAACAAATAATAATCTTCATAGTTGCACATATAATATCAAATGGGGGACGGCGTGAGAACAATCACTAACTCAAACATGAGTCATGCAAAGGATTGCATCACTGACACGGCCATTTACCTTCATTTGCTAGAAACAAATAGTTGGTGGGTTCTTAACTGAAGGGTCAAAGCAAAGTTATTCAAAGTTTTCATTTCAAAGGGATCATAGACATAGGTTCAATGTCAAAGGTTACGTATCAAAGGTTAGCATAGCAGGGTTCAAATACGAACATAATAACAGATCATATAAGAAAGACAAGATAAAAAGGCTCAGAGCAAATGTAAGCAAATACATAAGGGAATCCAAAGATAGAGAGGAATATGTCATGAGATACCTTAAACGATAAGTCAGAATATCTGTGCCTTATTCGAAGCAAAGCAATAATCAAAGGAAAACACCACAGGAATATAAAAATCACTCCCTCTTATAACCGAACCTAAGAAATGATGAATTCGAATTACAAAACATTCATTTAAATTATATTTCTATTGTTTTAGTAAATTTCCATTTTTAGTAAATTTCCATTTTTAGTACCTCCCCCCTTCATTTTGTGTAATTTCTCTTTTTAGTAACTTTCCATTTTTAGTAACTTTCCATAATAGTAAATTTCCATTTTTTAGTAACTTTCCATAATTAGTTAACGTTTCCTTTTTTGTAAGTTTCCAAATTAGTTAATATTCTCATTTGGAGATTCTATTAGTATTTTTAAATAAGCTTAGGGACTTAATATGTCACCCTACAAGTTTAGGGTTTTAAATATGAAACTTCCTATATTTTAGGGTTTAATATGCAAAACTCAACATTTTCAAGGTTAAAAGGGTAAATATCAAAGTTTCACATTTTATTCAGTTTATAACTTCATTTTCTGTATTTACCAAGTAATCCTTAATTTTACATTTACATATTAGCCTGTTTTTGTTAATTAATTATTTAAAACAATATCTTTAATTATCCATAATACAAAACCAGGTCTTATAGATTCAAATATGACAAATCATACTTCTATACTTAAATAACTAACCAAACTTATACTTAAAAACAAAGCGGCAATATAGACAAGAAAAAGAGGCAACAGTTTGCCCCCTCAAATTTTTTTTCCTGGTACCGCCCCTGTCTACGAGTGCTCACACAAACACGTCCAATGAATGCGCCCGGATGCTAGTCTAACTACACGTGTATCCCAAACAACATTTATAACACAATACCACCTGAATATAATATCAAATCCAAGCCCCACAACCTGAACCGAAAATCAGATGGCACACTTAAGGTTTTACCGAAATTGGTTCTTACCAAATTAGGGTAAACATAACCGAATTTCACCAACCAAAACCCTAAACCTGTTTCTCTTTGTTGTCACACCTGAGAACTAGTAAACCAAAGATTATACACCTACTAGATCAGACCTGGGATCGAATCACAAGTTGATAAACCCTAAAAGGTTAACCGAATTAGGGTAGAGTGTATAAAGGAGGACCGAATTTTAAAGAACCCAAATGAAGGTTTATTGTATTCGGCTGAGAAGTAAATGGGGAGATCCGAAACCATTTAGGAGAGTACCTATGATTGTATATTACGTCTATATGACTTGGGTAGAGGGATATTTATAGTTTCTATAATACTAATCATGATAAGTATAGGAAACTAAACATTTAACCTTATCACAACTCTTCTTTCCCTCTTATCTCCAACATACAACGAACCTAGACTCCCTCTAGAACCTTCATGGCCGGCTACACACTTAGGGACCATTAGGATTCGAGTATCGTCATTTTAAGTCCTTAAGGTTTACTTTAGAAACATTCGTGAAGTTTAAACGCACTCTAAATGTTTTATCGTGTGTGCCCCTAATAGGCTCACGTGTGTGCCCCAATAGGCTCATACATTTCTAGTTGCATATTGCGTATACAACTACCATAATCCAACAGGCTTCACATGGGTGTTGGGTTGCAGACATCACATATAACTTACGACGGAAATGTCTAGCAACAACTCTCAGTCGATTTTTTAAATCTAGATTAGTCTTGGAGATCAAGTTTCATAAACATTCCAGTTAGCATGGTTATGTATCTCGTGATTTATCATCCCTATTGTTCAAATACCGTATAAACCATGGATTTGGTTCCTAATATTGACCAATAATAGTGTAAACATTTTAGATTTACGGTATTTAGGAACTTAATTCAGATATCCAAATGTAATCTAGATATCATCTTGGATTAACCTTTGGGTGCTGGCCACACAATTTATATGATTTTAATTCTGGTGGAGGCACCAAAGGTATCATTCTGACACATCAAGTAGAGGGAACCAAATTTCATTTGTTGAATGTCAAGTGTTGTAATGGATGCTTCACATCTCTTCCAATAATCAGCCTTTCTTTAATACCTATTTTCAAGTTGTGTTTTTGAAATAGAATTAAAAATGTGTTATTCACAACATTTTCCAGAACTTGTTTGTATTCTCAAGTCTAAGGATGACTTAACTAACCATTTTTTGACATTTTACTCATGACTAAGGATCCAAAAGTAAATATTCAAAGGTTGGGGTGTCCAATATGCATCCCTTGTGAATAACATATGAGTTTGGCAGGAACCATCCATATATTCAAAGAATATAACCAACACTCACATTTGTCTTATGTAACAATACTCCCATACTGTTAACCGACAATGGACATATTTAAAATAATAAAATTATTCAAGGATTAAACATGCAAATAGGATAACCATTAATAATATGATTTTGAATAACAAATACCCACATATCTTTATTCATCTTAAATGTATAATTGTTTTCTTACATCCTAATCTATCCATTATACACTAAAAAACAGATATGCCATGAAATTATTAGCAAAGTTGAAGTCCAATGTATCCAACATTCTTAACTTTCCTTTACAAGACAGATAAATAGTTATCTGAGTAAACTTTCCGAATACTTGTTTCAAATTCACAATTGTAAAGAATTTGAATGATATGATGAGTGTCGTATGTATATTTGCATACTATTGCAAGAATCATAGTATGAAAATGTAACAGTACCGTTTATGGGGTATTTAATGTCTTGCAATATACCATTCTGTGACTTAGTCATCTTTATAGGTTTTCTTTAAATATAAGTATTCTCATTTTTTAATGTGTATTGCAACAATGCTCTTAGTTGAGCATATCTAGTTAGCAGATTTATCATAAATGATAAAATCCTACTATAACTAGTATTGATTATTCTCTAGCATCATGTGTACACAAACAACACTATGCTTCATAATTCGTAAACATTTATTTTAACATTCATCCTAAAATTCAACTTCTCAATTAGATACGGTGTTATTTGCCTATCTATAACAATCTCAAATTAGTTATGTTGTTGTGCTCATCTTGCTCTTGTGAAAAAGTTAACAACCAGTTCACTTAATCAAATATAGATATATCATGATGAATCGTCATTAAAAACACATGGTTTCAATCAATGTATTAAAAATTATCTGAAGTGAAATATATAATTTAATGACTTGCTTCTATGATGTATTGCATTGATGTTGGACTTAATTTCTGCATGTGTTTATTTTCATTTAAACATTTTATTCCAAGTATTTGTTTAATTTCCTATAATGTCCATGTGGTAAGTCTTCTATTTCAATCTTCAAGTTTAAAATTTGCCTTAGTTGGATGAAAACATTATTATGTTTACATAACATATGTACTTTTAAAGAAAAATAAAATATTGTCCCACCTTCGATGTAGGTGTACTCAGGAGTTATCTTAATTTAAATAGAAATCATATTGTGATTAAAATTAAGATATCAGCTCCTAGATGCAGGATTTTCCCAATCCACATTGTTTATATTATCTTGTATACTTGATAAAGTGACTTTTTAACTCATATCCTTTTGCTTACCTCACCCCTCACAGCACCTCGCAAAAGGTAATCATAAAGGAAAGAGTCATAAACCTTAATTGCCATATTCCAAATATAGACTCATAACCCTTTTGATTACGTATCGTCCTCGCAAAGGTAATCATTTAGGAAAGAGTTATGATCCTTAATTTTGCGATATGTGAGATTCAAGAAAATCTGTATGGCAATTAGTTATCTTTATATAATTAATGCGTGTAGAAAAGAAAGATTTAATCATAGTCAATTGCTCAAGTAAGATTAAAAACTCTTGTCATCAGTCAGGCATTAATATGTATACAATTTTTGTCCTTATGAGCCTTTCTTCATAAGAAACTCATCATCACCTTACATTTTACTATTTGGTGAAAGATCAATCAAGCTCACAACATTGATTTGTCTTTTAAGGACTACATCTTTTCATTCATAGTTCTAAGATATTTATCAGATCCAAGATGTGATAATTCATCTTATTAGTTAACAGGTTTATTATGACCCCCTAACTTATATTCCTCAGCATTGATATAAAAAATATCACTCTATTGATGAGGCATCCTTACGAATTTATGAATGAGAGTTACATTTTACTTTGGTTCGACATTTTCATGCTTAACCTTAGTATGACATCAGCAAGTGAATTCAGAAGGTTATGTATTTTGTTCTTGAATATATTTAAGATCTATAAATGCTCCCACTTACTTTTGTAAAAAAAGATACTTCTCTAAATACTAGGTATTTAAGCAACAATCAATTGTTCTTAATTGGGACAACAAAATACATTTTACAGTTCGCATCTTAAGCTTGTTAATAATATGCTTCATAAGATATTAACAAATTTTAGAACTTTAATCAAGACTTAATGGGACTCATCCCTAATCTATAAATAGATAATGTCTTGAATACCTTCTAGGTTGGAACTATATTGAGTGTATCCATGACACACACAAATTTCTAGCCTTGATCGATTTTGGAGGTAGAGCAATTAAAGTTATCTGACATCAAACAATATGACTATAGTTTGTTTCAACACAATAGACATACCATAATAGTGTGGTATTCTATGAGTATTGGAATTGTGAGACTCCATCAGAATTCCCTAGATAACTTAATTCTCTTTGGATCAAATACTTGTCAATTGGGTCGAGCCAAATTGAATACAAAGTATTTTAAAACCAAGTGCATGCTATAACGTATATATCTTGAATAAGTACATTAACTCCATGTTCATGTGTTCACAAGAAGACAAAACAGTTCAAGAATTCTTTGATCATGTGTTTACAAGAAAACAAAACATGTCAAGCATACATTATATGTCGTTGAATCATTCAAGGACCTTATGTTTATGTGTTAACAAGAAGACATAACAATGTTACTACATACTTTATGTTATAAGTCATTGATTAATTCAAGGACTTTATAATTACGTCTTAACAAGTAAACATAATTATACTAACTAAAGTAATCATGAACGCAAACTCTTGAGTTCAATGGTAATTTCAAGTTAATTTCATACTTCATAATCATGATTATATAATTAACCATAATTATTTTGACTAAATCATATAGTCAATAAGTTGAAGTATCTTTATATTATATCTTGACTTTTAAATGTAATAGGGCAACAAACATCTTGTGTGTTTAAGTCCTAGTAGATTTATTAGTTTTCTTACCTTGCGGTCAAGAGAAACCAATTAATCATATTGTTATATGTTGTTCCTTGCACACACTTAGGATTTCTCCCACTTGTGTACGGGACAACATTACCTAAAGTAGACAAACCATACGACAAGCGTTCGATTGTTTAAACAATATGATAGTGTCATAGATATTACAAGTAGATTTCAAACCATAATGTTGAATAAGGAATTGTGGATTATTATTCTATAGATAACGTTTCGGAAAGCAACATCAGAAAGGCAACGTGTTATCTATAAAATAAAATGCAATCTTCCTTTAGACAATGGTTGTTCATATTCGGAAAGTAATATATTATTTCAAAGCAAGCTAGAAATAATATGGGCAACTCACAAGGAAATGAATCTTGTAGCTCCCACTGAAATTGACAACCTCACATGAATGTCATTTCAGTAATAAATGCTCGCCCAGCTACCACTGGATTAGTCAACTTTATTTGTGTTACATCACCAGTTTATGATTGCAAATATAACGTTTTATTTACTTTCATACTTGCAGAATCCTTACAAAGTAAGCAATGTACTTAGGTATTGCACAGAGTATATGAAGTTTCTTCTTGTTTGTACAAGATATGGGATAGCATCATTTATCTCATTAACTTGAATATTTTAGAATGCATTTACTCCTTATGCTGTTTGTCTAACCACGAGGTGTTTAGCACTATAAGGATTGAATCAGAGTCTAAGTTAAAAATACCTAAAAGACCTGCTAGTTATTTTCTTTTCTCGTTGCGGCTTTAAACTCATACATCGTGAAAGTGCAGGATGTCTTGTTATTTTGTAGAGCTACAGACAGTTATTCTCTAGGTTAATAACAATATTTTATCTTTCCAAGATTTTTAGAACCTGAAAAGGGAATGATAAAATTAAAAGTGTGTTTAATATAATTGAGGAAAATTTATTATAAGTGATCTTATTATTTAAAACCAATGAGATAATGTTTAGGAGTAAGTCTCACTCTTCTTACCAGGAAAAGAGACTATGTTTGTCTTTTTAAGAAAACAAACTTTCGTTTACGAATTATGTTGCAATAACACAATTAATCATAATATAGAAAGTTCCAATTTAGTATTTGCGATAATTAAATTCTTAAAAGGAAGTTTAACTACCCCAATTAATTATAATAAGAATAAGATCCATCTTGACTCCAACTTATTTACACAAGGACTGGCCAACGTGTACAATAAGTAGGCAAGAGGTAAGCGATCGAGCGTTTATTGCATTCTTAAGCCAACTCTTAGATTTATGAGGTCACATGACTTTAGTAACTCATATAGTAAGGTCATGTACATGTTTTTGTCTCATCTTATGCCTCGGGTCCGAGGTTTGACCAGGTAACTCGATTTAAGTCGACCAAAAGAGAACGTGCGAAAATTAACAAGGGTCTGACCAATGGAAAAAATTCGCCATGGGTTGGAAAGGCCCAGAGGTCTGACCAGAGAAGACAATCCAAATGTACGTGTTCTTCATTTGGCTGGCATAGACTTAAAACTTCATTTAGGGGTATACACATAAATGTGACAAAATCGTGTACAAGAAGCATGCAAAACATCTTGTAGCACAAAGTTAAGAAAACATTTTGTTAACCTTTTAGTATAGTCATCATTTTTTCAAATGTTCTCGGTAGCTCCATTTTGGACGCACAAAGAAGCGGAGAAACAGGTCAGCGCGAAGCTTGGGGAACCATAGTTACGCCCGCCTTAAACTTCTCTTATAGTTTGTCCATAATGGGTGAGCCGTACTTCCAATTGACTAATGATGCTATTATATGTTAAGAAACCCTTTGTTAACATTAGTTTTATAGTTGCCAATATGGTGGAATTACAAATTGATCAAACCCTATATTGTACTCCTACATGCGTCTAAAGACACAAGTAATTCCAATAATTCTCTCATATGCCGAAGCATGCAAAACATCTTATGTATGTAATATTAGACATATTCTGTAACACCCCCATTTTGATAAATATTACAGCGGAAGCTAATCTGGGGTATTACTTCATAGTACAACAGTCATAATCATATAAAACGACTCATAAAGAGACGTTTTGGAAAAAGTTGTTATCATTCATTTATTCATCAGAGTTTTTACAAACAGAAGTCCCAAAATCTATAGGAAAACATAAAGTTGAATGATAACAGTTAAGCCATCTTTAGTCCATGCCACTCCGTCCATAGTTTTCTCAATTACCCGAGATAAACATGCTAAAAAGGTCAACACAAAGGTTGAGTGAAATTTATAGGTTTATGATAAATAGTGTGAATACAAGTCATCATAGATAGTGGGTTACGTTGTTATACACCCAAAAATAGTGATAATTGCAATGAGTACAAATTTTATAGAAAAGAGTATAAATAGTGTATTATTGCGTCTAAGCTCATGGCACACAAACTAACTTGTGTATATATCAATAATGATATATATAATGATAATGGCCCTCGGTGTAGGTAATTGCCATATACCTATAAGATTCAAATATAGTGCATTTGGTTACCTATCCGGCTAACACAAACGGGATTCGTCAATCCCAATAGTGGGGACTTTTGGCATAAAGGGACTTAGATCACACGCAATAATATATTATGATAGCATACATTTAGAAAACACTTGTATTCATAGTTTATAGCATGTATCCCCCTTACGGGTTTATGAAAACATTCAAGAGATTTAAAAGTGAGGCTATGAACTCACCTTAAAAAGGAAAATCTGATTGATGGCAAAAGTATATAGAGTGAAAGTAACGGCTTCGTCACGCAACCTGGTGTAATATGTCAAGTCTTAGTGTGATTGTTTATGTTTCAAAAACGTCATAAAGTTTAACGTATTACTTTGATTTATTAATTTATGGAGATATTGTGTCACTGTTCGGGCTATTATAATTCAGAGGTCATGCAGTATCGTTTGAGGAGCTAGGGCACTTTAAATCGTAAACCCAGCAAACTCGTCAAAACGTATACTCAAATGAAACTCCTCACATGAAATTCCCTAGTAGCGTGATATGATAAGATTGTAAGTTTCTTCAAAAGCTAGTCGATGATAAGTTACGTTAATTATATAACGTAATTGTTTTGTAATGCGTCGATCGTTGATTAATAACGACAAATGTGTCGGGTTTTAACAAAATCGAGTCTTATAATATTCATATATATTTTTATAATTTGTATAAAAATATTATATCTTATATTTTTAAGAATACAAAAATGACAGTATATACCCTTGGTTTATAAACTTTTACAAGTTTAGTCATTTATATAAATTATATATTTATTAAACCTTTAACTTTAGAACTTGGAAAAACAGCCCCTTGTAGTTATAGCTTTAGGAATATGATATTTTCAGCCCCTTTAGTTATAAATTTCAGAAAGTTATGATATATACCCCTATGCATGAAAACATTTACAAATCAAGTCCAAAAAGCCATGTAAGCTTATTTTAAGATTCAAAATGACATTTTCAGGTTATAGCTTATTAGAATAAGCTAAAATAAGATGTTTTAACGTAACAAAAGTTTAGAAAAAAGGATTCGTATGTTAGAAAATCAAAACGGGTAATTTTTAGGGTTTTTACCAAAAACACATGGGTTTGAGGATTCAAAGCTTCAAACAAGAGTTTATATATGTTCTTAGGAGTATTATGAACATTCTAATACAGATTATAAGCTTATTGAACAAGATTTTGAGCTTACTTGAGCTAAAATGGGTCGAAATGGGGTTTTCGGGTTCGTACGCCTAGTAACGACTTCAAGGGCTCCTTTTTCTTGATTCTTGGATTCTATTCTGAGCTTAAGGACTTCACTTGATCCTTCTTGGTCTGATTTAAGACTCCATTGCTGTATATGATGAAATTTGAGGTGTGAATGAAATGTATGCATGTTTTGGCTATTTTTAGGGTTGAAGCACCCTTGGTGCCCAAGTTTTAGCTATGAAAGGTGTCAAGAGCTGTAGATAGATGACTAATGAATTCTATAGGATGAGTGTTGTGAGCTATAAATGTATCTATGCAAGGTGTGGTGTGTTGGAGGGTTTTCGGCCATAAGAAGGTGACAAGGAGGTGTTTGTTTACAAGTAGCTTACAAGGAGGTGATGGAGGTGCTTGTAAGGTGCTAGGGTGGCTGATAGGTGATGTCATGGTGATGCAAGGGAGGTTCTTGAGGTGCTTGGTTGCTTAAAATGGGTAAAAATGAAGTAAAAGGGGTGTCGTGTTCATTTTATTTCGGGTTAGGGTTTAGGGTTTTAATTTCAAGTTAGGGTTAGGGTTTAAGATAGTTTAAGGTTTAGGATTAGTGTTAGTATTAAGGTTTAGAGTTTAGGATTAAGGTTTAGGGCTTAGTTTTAAGGTTTAGGGTTTAGTTTTAGGTTTAAAGTGAAATTAGGGTTTTAGGGTTTTATTTAGGGTTTAGGGTTTTAAATTAGGGTTTTAGATTGACTTAGGGTTTAGGTTTAGGGTTTAGGAGTCATGCATTAAGTGCTTGTACCTTGTTCTAAACTGGTGGTAAGAAATCTAAAATGAAAATGGTGAAAAATGGCAAGGCTTGAATTCTAAGCTTAATAGATTTGTACATTAAGCTTTAATGAGTTAAATTTTCAAAAAAAAAATATCGATTTGTTTTTCAAATTTTCGAACTTTTTTTCAAATGTTCGATTTTTTTTTCAAAATTTTTGAACTTTTTTTCAATTTTTTGATTTGAAACAATCGATTTTTTCAAATTTTCGAAAATTTTCCAAATTTTTGAATTTTTTTTCAATTTTTGAACTTTTTTTCAAATATTCGATTAGAAAAATATCGATTTTTTTTCAAATTTTTGAACTTTTTTTCTTATTTTCGAACTTTTTTTCAAGTTTTTGAACTTTTTTTTCAAATTTTCGAACTTTTTTTCAAAATTTTCGAACTTTTTTTCAAATTTTTGATTTGACAAATATCGATTTTTTTAAATTTTCGAAAATTTTCCAAATTTTCAAAAAAAAAATTCAATTTTTTGAACTTTTTTTCAAATTTAAAAAAAAAATATCGATTTGTTTTTTCAAATTTTCGAACTTTTTTTCAAATATTCAATTTGAAAAATATCGATTTTTTTTTCAAATTTTCGAATTTTTTTTCCAATTTTCAAACTTTTTTTCATATTTTCGAATTTTTTTTTCAAGTGTTCGAACTTTTTTTCAAATTTTCGAATTTATTTTCCAATTTTTGAACTTTTTTTCAAATTTTCTAAATTTCTTTTCCAATTTTCCAACTTTTTTTTCGAATTTTCAAAAAATATCGATTTTTTTCAAATTTTCGAAATTATTTTTTTCCTAATTTTCGAAAAAAAAAATTAATTTTCGATTTTTTTTCTTCATATTTTTGAATTTTCAAATTTTAAATTTTCGAATTTTTTTTTAAAATTTCGGATTTTTATATATTTTTTAAAATTAATAAAATTATATATTTATGTAGATATATAAAATTAAATGAAATACAATCTCACCCTTAAAGAATAAAGAAAGTTACAAACAACCCCCTGTAGTTTAGGGTTAAAAAAAGGAAGGGGAGGAGACTTGATCCAAAGGTAATTGATGGGTTTTCTAGGTTTTCCACCGAGATGAGGTTTTCTCATGATCCCATCCCTATATATATATATATATATATATATATATATATATATACACACACACACACAAAAATACATTAAACTGCTTTCTGATATAAATAAAGAGGCGTGTTCAATGCAGAACCATTTTTTTATACAGAACTTACAGAACCACTTTGTACCAATAGTAATTTAGTATATTAATAAATGTTTTTCTTAATTCAAAAGGGTACAATCGGCAAAACACATTTTAATTTTTCTTTTTGAATTTTTTTAATTTAAAAACACTTTTTTATTTCCTTGATTTTCGGAATTATTTTTTTTTTAATTTTATACTTTTTTCAATATACATGTTTTTCAGAAATTAAGGTGCATATGTGTTTTTTTTAAATATTATAAATTTGCATATGTTTCTTGCGTAGAATTATTTTAATGTCTATTTCTATAATATAAGGTAATTACATATATGTTTTTGCTATATATTTCTTTAACATTTGAAACATAAATACTATACACAAAATTTAATATAAAATGAAATACAATTTAAATACAAATGTATCTTGTTAAAAACATATGTGCACGTCATTCAAATACATATGCGCACGTCATTCAAAAACATGTATGCACTTTTTAAAAACATACGTGCACGGTTAACTTTTTCATCAAATTTCTTAGAAGATATGGGTACCCTTCCAAGAACATATATGCAACTTGCGCTTTCTCATCAAATTCGTTGAGACATACATGCACTCTTCCAAAAACATACGTGCATGGTTCACTTTCTCATCAAATTTGTTAGAACATATGAGTACCATTCCAAAAATATATGTGCACGTTGCGCCTTCTCGTCAAATTCATTAGAAAATATATGTCCGTCTTTCAAAAACATATATGTACGCCATAATTTTTTGTGAAAACCTGATCTTGCTTAAACTGCACATAAAACATTCATGATTATTGTAACATTAAAAAGTAATGTTCAACGCCTTATATAATAAGAACAATGTTTAAATTTCTCATACCGTTACAAAACTTTGTTATCATATACATGTTTACATGGGTTTTTGTGTATGACTCCATCTGACAAGTATTATATTTCCTAAATCAGTTAGGTTTATTGTATGGATCCACGACTATATCAGCACAAATAAAAGTTTTTTTTTTTTCTTTATGGTGTTTCCAAAATCAATTCTACATATATACAATCCTCAAACATTTGACCACTGTTCATCTACAGTGGTCAAGTGTTTGACTTGGGCCTTGGGCTCATTTGGCCCAGCCCAAGTGTTTTTTTTTTCTTTGGCCCGGCCCAAGTCTTTTTTTTTTTTTTTAGTTTAGTCCAACATCCAGCCCAACTTTTTTTTTGCCTCTACTTTGGCCCGGCCCAAGTAGTTTTTTTTTTTTTTTTAGTTTAGTCCAACATCTAGCCCAACTTTTTTTCTCCTTTTTCCGCATGGTTACTTTTCATCGGCCCCAAAAAAAAAATCTTTATAATCCCTCCCACCCCCACTTCTTTCGCTAAAAATAAGAAGGAAAATTTTTTTTACGAGACGTGCTTTTATTTTTAACTATTTACAACTTTCTAGCGGCCTGGGTAAAAAAAAAATGTTATGAGACCGAAAAAATAAATCCGCACAAAATACAATAAGAAAGAAAAAATGCGCCGAACTATTAAAAATGAGACCGAAAAAATAAACCCAAACAAAAAAAAAGCCCCGCAACAACGCGCGAAAAATTAACGCCCGCAGCAACGCGCGGGTAATTTCTGCTTGTTTAACAAAAAGAGTACTAAGGTGCTGTTTGGTATATGGGTTTAACATGGTTTGGGCTCAAAGCTACCTAAAATCAGTTGTTTGATACAGCCCGTTTAGATTCGCGCGCGTTCTTGGTTCCCATTTTCCAATTCCATACGGTTTGCTGCCTTTTGAATCTATCAATGTATAAAATATATTTTATTGACTTTAAGATAATACTAGCCACATGATGAGTCAAAGTTTGGTAGCACTTTTATTTTTTAATCAAAAACATATATTTCTAACTTAATTAAATTATAATATAGATATATATATATATATATATATATATATATATATATATATATATATATATATATATATATATATATATAGGAAGGTTAAAATAAAAAGATAAATATTCGTAAAAAAAATAAACTAGGCATATTTTTTTTTTAAATGTTTTTGAAAAATTCTAAAAAAAATCCACAAGATAGAGTATATTGGTGTATAAAACTTTTGTAAAGGAAGTTTTTCTAATTTTGAGTTTTTGTTCTTTTTTTTAATGCACAAAAAACGAATTTTTAATGCACAAAAAAATTTGTGTGCATCAAAATTTTCAATTTGTTCATTTTGTGCCTCAAAAATTTGTTTTTGACCCTAACTTCTTTTGACTTTTTCATCAAAATTTTATTGCGCATCAAACTATAACAAGTTGAAATTTTGTGCATCAAAATTTTTTTTGCATCAAAATTTCATTTTTTCTTGTGCATTAAAAAAACGTATAAAAACTCGAAATTAGAAAAACTTCATTCACAACTTTTTTTTGCACCAACATACCGGATCTTGTGAATTTTTTTTAGAATTTTTCAAGAACTTAAAAAAAAACCATGTGTAGTGCATCATTCTCACGAATATTTGTCTTTTTATTTGATCTTTAACATACATATATATATATATTTAAAAGAATAATTAATTTTCTCTCTCTTCATTACTTTCATACCTTTCTCAAATCCAAATCCAATTTCAATCCCACTTACAAACCAAACGCACCCTAAAACTAAGTTGTCCTGACTCATTATCAATATAATTTTAAACAGATAATAAATGTGAATCTTTTCACACTTTCCCAGTCTATCCTTATCTCGCAACCTTAAACATAAAAACGTTACTTATTACCTATAAAATCCCGAGCACATCAAATTACACAAAATAGACCATAAAACTTATATTCGATTAATCAAGTTATGTAAAGAGTGGTTAAGAAGATAAGGTTTTCCATTAGCATAATTCCTGAAGGTTGATTTATTAGCAACATTAGTAACTGAATTAATTTTTTATGTACAAATTCTGCTTACATACTTCATATAACCAGATATCAAATTAACATTGCCGATAATAATAAATATGAGATATAGACCAACAATAAAATACACACCTAAAATTCTTTATGTGGCTTCTCCGTCGTCTTGTGTGATTACAATTTGTGTCACATGCCTCCTTATTTTCTCTAGTCATTATAAAAGGAACATCAATTATTCCAATTAAATTAATGCAAATTCTTGAATTCTTTTAAGATTCAATATGCCATATCTTAGATCGTATAAATGTGGATCTGACAAGGGTATACCTTTCCTCGAATTTGACGGTGACAGAGGACAGAGGGCGGTGGTTGTGGACAAATCACACCATAATAAAGATTAGTTTTTAGGTTAAAGATGAGAGGAGATGAGAAGAAATGATGATTGTTTTAGATCTAGAATAAAAGAGGAGAAAAAGTCTATGTATCCCTAAAAAGTAAAAACAATGGACGGTTTTTATGAAAAATAATTATTTGAGCTTCCTTTAATGCCCCTAACTCAATTATGAAAGTTTACTTGACATTCCTTCTAGTTATACATAATTACACTAATGACACAAATCATCCTATCTATTGATTTAATGATCTAATAGTTATAATTTGGTTATGTAAGTTCTGTACAAAAAAGTGGTTCTTTATTGAAAATCTCAATATAAATATAATATATTTTAGGCTTGAAATTTATTTTATGCTAAAAACTTATACAATTAGATGAATAAATATTTAAAAATATGTAAATCGGGTTATTCGATTTGATTTTTAGTTATTCGGTTCGGGTTCGGTTCGATTTAATCAATTCGGTTCGGTGCAGTTTTCGGTTTTACCCACAAAAATTAATCGAACTAACCGAACGAAATAAACTGAACAACCCGATAACCGAACCGATGAACAAGCCTATAATTATTTACCGTTATATCCCGTCATTTTGCTCATATATTTGTGTGATAGTATTTTTATGCCTTAATTACAAAAATTATTAACAAATTATAACATGTTAAGTAGTGGAATTTAATTATTCCCCGACTTAAATCATAGTGTTTATGATACATTATTTTAAGTCAACGATAAAATTATTAGAGATTCTAGATTTGATCTAATCGTCTTTACATAAGCAAACTCGATCAGTTTTGTTAATAATCACAAAAAAATAACCGGATAAAAGTCACCACTGAAGAAACAAGAAAAACAATGTCTATAACCGATGCAAACCTTGAAAAGTTTCAAATTCCACTGGAGGAGATCAAGTCGGCCACTGAAGATTTCCACAAAAAAAATAAGATCGTAGGTGGTGAGTATAGTAAGCTTTACAGAGGACAGCTCTCTGAAAGTTTGGGAAATCGCACAGCTGCCTTCAAGCGCTTTATTGATGATCGTTGTGATGGAAAGAAGGAGTTCCTTAACGAGCTCAAAGTCATTTCCATCTTGAACCATGAAAACATCATTCCTTTCCTTGGTTATTGTGACGAAGGCGAAGAAATGATTATGGTTTACGAGTATCCTGTCAATGGCAGCCTTGCTAATTATTTCAAAGACACAGATAAGTGGAGTTGCTTAACGTGGCAACATCGTCTGGAGATTTGCATGGATGCAGCAAGAGGACTCAATTATCTCCACTCTGGTCTTGGGCAGCACGAGACAGTAATACATGGATCTTTCATGCACAACAACATATTGTTAGATGACAATCTGAAAGCCAAAATATGTGGTTTTGAAATTTCAGAATTAATCCCCGGTAATCAGCCATGTCAGCAGGTCTATAAACCTCATACAAATGGTATGATTAGTCACAAGGATCCCATTTACTTAGAAACTGGCTTCCTCAAGGCAGAATCGGATATCTACTCATTCGGTGTGCAATTATTCCGTATATTGACTTGGCCGGAGGGTTTTGCTAGAGTGAGTAATGGAGGTGATGACTTTATGCGAAATAGACTCACAATGACGGTCCAACACTACTATCATAATAGGCTAGACTCGTTTATTGATCCTGCTATAAGAGACCAAATCGATGGTCCATCTTTCCGTATGATTGAAGAAATTATATGTAAATGCCTTAGTTTCAACTTAAAGGATCGTCCTACAATGGATACGCTCGTCAAGACAATTAAAGATGCATTGGATATTCATGTAAGTCTTTTTTTCTTTTTCCTTTAACCCTGCTCCGAAGGATTTCTAGTTTCATATACAACAAAATGCGATAAAGTACTATATATGCATCTTAGGTTGATTATTACTAGTATTTATTTATTTTCTCAAAAAAGCTTAAAGATCATTTCGGTACAAGTGTGTTTAATTATAAAACTACACCATGTGACGAGATCAAAACTCAAGATTTAGATCTCGTGAATAGGACTATTTTATCTATCTTTTGACCTTTGATTCATATAAAGTAGTAACCAGTGACTTAACACTCATTTAAAAAAAGATCGTGATCTCGTGATTGGATGGCTGATTTGTATGGTAATTACAAGCCTGCAAAAGAGATTGAAATATGTGTTAAATAAATTTAAACATAAAGAGTGAAAAATGACTAAAACATGTGTCATATGCTGAATAAGATAGTCATACAAGTTTAGCCATATTCTTAGACATATCGATCATCACTCGTTGAATATATTATATGTTTTATAACTAGTTGTTCAACCTCGCACACACTTGAGGCTTTCACTTACTGATTTTATTCAAAATGTTAGTTTATTTTTATATTATTTGTTACTTTTGGATAATTGCTTTCAAAATTTTAACTAAAATTATAAATGTTAGTTTAATCTAGGGGCGAGCACAGTAATCGATAAACCGAACCAAAATCGAAACAATAAAACAGCCGAACCGAACAAACCGCTCCAAATGACAAACCGATGGGGGAGGTTTTGACGTATATATAAGCCGAATGTTTGGGGCGGTTTTTGGTTTCATACGAAAAACCAAACCGAGAATACCTCCCCACCCTACCTTTATATATCCTTTTTATATAATTATATTTATATAAGAGATTTAATACTTGTTGGTCAGTTGAGATCCAAATGATCTTAATTTAGAATTTGAGTAGAAATTAACTTAAGTGTAAATAACCGGTCACTATCAAGACGTCGAATGATAGAACATTCAAGGAGGCGTCGGCGTCTTGAGTGTTCTTCAGAGTCTAAAGAAAAAGTCACCATACCATAAGGCAGATCTTCGAGTATGAAGTCCTTGAATCAAAAATAGATGATAAAGTCACTAAGTGCTGACAATGAGTCAACATATTTTAATCGTGATTGGTTGATACTTGTGAAAGTCAATTCTACAACCGATTTGCACGTTATTTGCAATCACATAATAATTAATTGAGGTTTAATGTGCATTAATTGAAGGTGAGTGTGGGGTTGCTATAACTTCAATTCACATGATCTTTATTCATTAGAGTGGAGGGTGACGTGAACACATATTCGTCACCTTAGTGCCATCTCATTTCCCTTCCAATAACACATCAATAACTAAAACCCTCTTCTTTACAAAAATACTAATAACATGTTATGGGTTCCACAAAACCCCCACAAAAAATAGCCACTCACTCAAAAAAACCAAACAACGCATGCGGGCTAAATGGCGAAATCTCGAATGGCACGTGAATGGCGAGCTGGTTAGTATAGTGTTAGGCGCCATTTGGTTTTTTTTCTTTGGCGTGCAAACAACGGGAGGTCACCCTCCTCTCTTATAATACCAGGCTTTGGTTATTGCTACAGAACCTTTTGGAGGGTTTTGATTTTTTCTATTGGAATCGTAAACCTAGTAACCGTGTTGTGAACGACATGATACAAAGGTGTTCATGAAGGTTTGTATGTAGTTGATCATGGAACGTGGGATTTTGAGTTCGGGTGGGAGAAGTGTCAAACAAAAGGAGGGTGGGATTAACAATGTTGATTTTGGTAATGTAATTGAAAGTGGGGATATGGCTAACTCGGGTACTGGTTTTGATGCGACACATGTTGATCAGTATGTCACAAATGCACAATAAACCTCAATAGGGCCTGTTTGAACACATTAGAATCATCAAATGAGAAACTTACTGATGTGCATGTTGATTCAGTTGAGTATCCGAGTATTGTAACGTTTACAACAGCTAATGCATCAAATGATTCTTCCATAGGGACTGTTTTGAATGAATACCAAGGGGACTGTATAGTTTGCTAAGTTGGTTACCAGTGAACGGAGTAGGAATCCCGTAAACTTTCATACATTGGTGGCACCGGCCGGTGATGGGGCGGACGTAGGCGTATCTATGGAGCCGGTTCGTCTTGTGCATGAACGAGTTTGTAATACTGCGTATGGGTTCTTTTTGGGTAAACGTGTGGCTTATCCGGTTGTTGAGAAATGCGTTAAGAATACTTGAAGTAAATATAGCGTTATTAAATCGATGATGACCATTAATGGTATGTTTTTCTTCGAATTCAATTCTAAAGACGGGATGGATGCTATGATTGAGAATGGCACTTGGTTAATTCGTAATGTGCCATTAATTAAAAAAACGGACACCAAATGCTAACATTATGAACGAGAATGTGTGTAATGTCCCTATTTGGGTGAAGTTGCATGATATCCCTATTACCGCGTTCATTGAAGATGGTTTAAGTGCTATCGCAACCAAACTCAGCACTCCTCTAATGTGCCTATAATACATAGTTATGTACACGGATTATTGAGGTAAGGCGAGTTATGCAAGAGCCAAGGCCGAAGTCGAGCGCCGTTCTAAAACCCGGCGCCGTTCTTTGGCTTGGGGCTTTGGCTCAACCGCTCCCCTTGCTCTTAGTACAAATTGTATTGGTGATTGGTGACACAAATGTACTTTTGTGTCATAAATATATTTTCGTTTAATATCATTTGGTTCTATACTCAATTTGTGCACTTCTACTAAGCAAGGACCAAAGCAAATTTCCATTTGTTTCAATATCGACACTCTCAATCTCAGGGTAAAAATTCATTATTTTATGTGGTACATCTCTGTGAGAATATAACAAGAACATTTCAAGAAGTATTGAGTGACTAGGAGGAATTGTGCAATTGCATTACTGGGTCCATGATGTCTAGCTCAATACAAGAACTCAACGTGTTGTATATTAGGAATAAACTTAAACAAATGTTAGGGGGTTAAGTGTACATTGTAATTTAGATTAGGAATAGACTATAACTAGGATTAGATAAGCTTGCCTTTTAAAGGCAAAGATGCTTCCTATTCTATTTAGGATAGAATTCTAATACAATATAACGTTTGGGGTCACGCGTGTGTTTTCTTTGAGTCTATATTCCGCACTAGCTTTCAAGGTTTGTTGGACTTGTTTTTCAACAAGTGGTATCAAGAGCCCAGGTTACGTTGGTTTCTTGAAGCTAGGTCGACTCAAAGGTGTACAATCCTATCAAGGATTTGAAGGCTAAAGATTGTCGAGTTTTGCAAGAGTCTTGGGGTTTATCAAGGTTGGTATTGCAAATGTTTGAATTCGACAAGGTTCAAGCTTCAAAGGGGTTTGTACAAGGTTGAATCTTTAAGCTTCAAGGTGTTATTTTTAAGGTTCTAGAGGTGATCAAGTTTGAAGGATTTAAAGGCTTCAAGGTTTAGTTGATTATCTAGAATCTTGAATTATTAATGTTTAAAGGTGTCCGCGGGTTTCTTGGTATTCTAAGTCTTGGTAGTTCTTGGAAAACAAGTAAGGTTTAGCTTTGTTTCGGGATTCAAGAAAAGTGATTACTTGGAGTACAAGGTATATCCAGGTTGTAGACATGAGGTGGAAAGATCGAAGCTTTAGGATATTCTAAAGGTTAGTAGATCAATCTTTACAAGAAAGCGGGGTTAACACACGGCTTGTGAGACTTATCGGTAAAGTTGGTTAAAAGAAACTTGACAAGGTTTGTAGCAAGGTTAAAGAAGAATGGCTAGTATGAATACTAGGTTAAACATCGAAAAGCTCGATGAGAATATTGTACAAAAGCATGGAGGTTCAAAACAAGTTGGATTAAAACAACTTGGTTCCAAACAAGTTGGGTTCAAAACAACTTGGTTACAAACAAGTTGGGTTCAAACAACTTGGTCCTGGTGTTGAAACATGATTCCATGGAGTACAAGATAAAAAATGTGTTTGGTTTGAGGTGGAACTGCAGGGATCGTGAAGCTGAGGTTTTTCAGGTTAGTAACGATGATACTGCAGTGACTCAAAGGCGGTTGGAGGACAAGCAACCTGAAGAGAAGACAAACACGGACTGCTTGGTAAAGGAGCGGGAAAAGGTACACCTTGGTATAAAGGTAGGGGCAAAGATTACGGTAACCGGAGTAACACTGGATCAAGAGGGCAAGGGTAATAAGCTGAAAAGAAGAAAGGAGTCTATGAAAGCTAATCTAAGGAAATTACTAAAGTACAAGGTCTGGTTAACAAGGCGGTCTCCGGTTCGAGGTTCCAGCATTGGATGAAGATGCTGAGTATCGATTATGTTTAAGTGTTAGTCCTAAGGTGGAAATTGTTGTATATTAGGAATAAACTTAAACAAAGGTTAGGGGGTTAAGTGTACATTGTAATTTAGATTAGGAATAGACTATAACTAGGATTAGATAAGCTTGCCTTTTAAAGGCAAGGATGTTTCCTATTCTATTTAGGATATGTTTCTACCCCCTCATCTCTATAAATAGAGATGAGGGGGGATGCTAGTTTGTACATTCTTCTTTGCTCATTCGTTAATTAATACAATGTAACGTTTGGGGTCACGCGTGTGTTTTCTTTGAGTCTATATTCCGCGCTAGCTTTCAAGGTTTGTTGGACTTATTTTTCAACACAATGTATAAAATCCAATTGATTATGTATTGAACTGACGTCTCTCCTAGTGTAGAAAGGGTTTTCATTTCCGTTTACCATTTCACCAACTCCTCTTTTTTTTTCTTTTAGCCTCTCATTTTTCATCTCCGGCCTTTGTCACTTTCTGTTTATTCTTTTTCCTTCTTTTCCTTTCAATCTTTTTTCTTTTCTTTCTTTGGAAAATGATATATGTTGGTTTGCACCTCTAACTCCATCACCTAGACATAACTTTCCTAAATTATAAGGATGATTCATGGTAAATCTACCAGCTCTAGAAGATGATAGAAATATTTAAGAGTAACTATATAAGACCGTGTAGATTAATCAACAAACGCCAAACTTTCTTCCTCAATTCTTTTAGTTTGATGCCTTTAGTAACACCATGAGGTAAGAATGAAGATGTTTAAAAATGTTTCAAAGGATTTAAGATTTTAAGTTTATCAAAAAATTTAATAGATATTTCGAGAAATGAAATGAGGTAGAGAATAGAAATGTGAAGAAATGAATTTAGTTAGAGAAATTTTGTGAATTATCTTGTTTGGTGTCGAGGAAAATTAACCCGGGAATTATTTATAAACTAATATTTTATTATCATTATTTTATTTTTAAAAGAATTAATTAAAACAACATATCAAACAATCAATAATCTGCGTGTTTGTATGTTGAGCAAATGTCCAAATTCCAAAAAGAAAAATTAATTTCAGGGGGCAACATAGAAAAGAGAGAGCGATAAATTTCAATTTTAATACTTGATCAATGAAAAAATATTAAATAAATAAGAGAAAACTTTTGAGCTTAAATCTTTGTAGTATGTTATTGTTTCGTGAAGATAAGTTAACCAGGATGTCAAATATCGAAACAATAACAATCACATATCACTTTATAGCTAGTTATGACAAAATAGACGGGAATGGAGAACCTCCGACCATGCAGAAGATCCCTAAATGGAACTCTTCAGTCTTTCTTTGATGGCACTTATAATTTTAAGAGAGTTTCACTAAATCGCAAGTTTAAAACTTTAATAGATATGCTTAAGGGTCTCTTCTAAAATTTTGAATTTGGCGTTTAAGTTCTTTTTAGTTATTACGAGTTTCTGCTGCATTGTTCAAAACCGTTACGATGAAGCTTGTATTCTGCACATTCTATGTTGTGTCGGGATGCGAAAGTCGAGTTTTGATTGTTTTAGTCAAGTATAGAAACGGGACAACAAGTTATGTAGAAAATGAGTCATGTCGGGAAATTGGTATAAAATCAAGTGTAAGTCTATAGGATTTTCATGTCATTTCACTCTTATCATGAAATTTGAGCATCAGTCAAACCAGGATCATTAAAGTCATCATCATCGTACGGCTCTTCACCCTGATTTTCCTTCCAGTGTTCATACAAGCTTTTATTTGCCCACCACCGCCACTTTTAGAAGCTTTATTAACATTAAAGTCCGTAGAAGCTATCATCTATAACAACCAACAAGCTTTAACCACATAATACTATAACCATCACTAAACTTTAACACATCAACTATACAATGCTATAACAAACATCAAGCACATAACTATTACAACACATACCTTAGTAAGTCTATAACAAACGACTAACATACATTTATCCAACTAGCCATGTCTCCATTTATTCTGCACATTCTAAGATAATTATCCAGGTCTTTAACACCTTCATTCATCATAGATAACATGATAACATCAATATTAAACACATTATACCTTGGCTTCCTTAGTTATGTTTAGGCCTTCCTTTGACTTTTCGAGAGCACCAAAACGCATAATAATCATACTAATGCTATTAGAACATACTAGTTCACTTATCTAACATGTACTTAAGTCTAGTCTACTTAAACATGATCATATATGGTGCTAACTCAACATTTATACAACTTTTGTAAAAGGGCTGAAATGCTGATTTTCAAAGTTGACTAAACTTTCTATGCTATCCTATTTCAATACATGCCTAAAATCGCCAAAAGTCACCAAAAATCATTAGGAACCAATTCTAATCACTTGCAAACATATACTTCAGCTTGTTTATAATATTAGAGACCAATTTCAACAATATTTACACTTATATCATGCCTCAATTTGCTTCAAAAACTTAAAACCAAACCCCCCTTTACTAAACATATTAGTTCATAGCTTCAATTTCCATAACATGAGTCTACTACACTTTTAACCATAATCTAACCCCATGATTCATGACATAATTATAACATAAAAAAGCTTCTAACGTCATATTTTATCATAATATAAAGCAAGGTTTTCATAAAACCTTAATTAAACATAATAAACCCTTAAAATTGACATAAACAAGAAGTTTAACATAAGATTACCTTGAATGGGGATATTGTTACTAAATATTAGATTCTTCTATGATTGTTTGTAAAACACCATTAACAACTTACTTGATTCCACCAACACCCTTGCACTTGATTCCTTGACTTTTGTGATAATTTTGCCTTATCAATGAGATAGAGACGATTTCCCTTATAAAAACCCTAGGCGAGCCACGCAACGAACAACACACACCACATACGTGTGTTTATGGGGTTAATTCCAATGTTTTAAAACCCGGTTCGACCCGGCCGGGTCAACCGGTTGAACCGGTTCCGGTAAAAAAAGGGGTCAAATTATACCGGATTTCATATTTTCGAAACCCGGTTTGACCCGCCGAGTTTAAGGTGACCCGGATCAACCCGGTTCTCGATACCCGGTTTGACCCGGCCGGGCTTTGGTTTTTTCACGTTTTTTTATAAAAAAAGTAAGTTGTTTATATATATTTGCGACGTAATTTTATTTGTTACATGTTATATTTTGTAGTAAATTGTTTTTAGGCTAAATATAAGGTATATTCATAATTTATATATATAATTTTTTGTATTATTGCAAATATTGTTATTAGTTTTTTTTTTTAAAACTAGGTTGACCCGGTAACCCGGTGACTCGATCGGGTCGATTAGAGACCCGGTTTTCAAACATTGGTTAATTCCCTGAAGTTATAAGCTTATTAGGCCATAAGGGTAAGATAGTAATTTTAATTTTTTACACCGTTAGTCCTTTTTCGCTAACTATTCTAGTCCTATCTCTTCATACTTGATCCATATCAAACTTTCTAAAACTATTCACATAACATACTGACTTATAGTTTAATTTTTTTTATACCTGGGTTTTCGACTCGACATTGCGAGTCGACAAATCCCAAGGCGACTACCCTTTTGGATAGCCCGGAGTTGGCGCCGGTGAACCTCCATGGCCAATGGGGGATTAATTTTCTTCCTAGGGTTCGAACCCAAGACTTCTAAACACTTTCGTCCTAAGAGGTAAGCCCTTATCGTTGGGTCACCTCATTGGTTTATAGTTTTTGATTATTTGGTTGACTAACCACTTCAAATTTATAAAGTTTTAGTCAAACTATTGTAATGACATTTTAGTAATTAAATACCTAGAAAGCAGTTTGGAAGTGTTATGGTCTTAGTTGGTGAATTTTTTTATGAAAATCACATTTTTGAATAAACAATGATTGCAAGTAGCATAAACATCGGATATATCATAAAATTGCTTTTAAAAATTAAAATCCAAATAAAATATAAATTTGCATCCAAATTTAATTAGAACAATTTCCTTTTCAAAACTTCAATTTAACTACAAAATTTGAATTTGAGTTTAACCCAAAAAGAAAAAAAATGAAAGTTTTTTTTTTGAACGGCAAATATTATTTAACTAGCAAGAAGCTAGAGGAATCATTACAAGAAAATTAAATGGGGATTTTTAACCAATCCTCTCATGAAAACATCCTATTACATCGACTATGACACCAATTGAAAGAACAAGACACAATGTTATCAAAAATCGCCGAACGACTAGGGGGATTCTCATAAAAAATAGTGCGATTCCTAAACATCCAAATAGACCACCAAGCAACACAAAAAACTCCTTCCAACATATTCTTAACCTTGGACAAAATCTGAATAGAAGAGAACCAAGACTGCCATTCCGGAAACGACGTCCAAAACTGCCAATCCAAATCCCATCATCGACAAATACGGCGCAAAACAAGCTGGGCCAAATCGCATCGAAACAAAACGTGAGGAACATCCTCCTCACAAGAGGAACACAACGGACAATTAGGAGACTCTAGGTTTACACCTCTTCGAATCAAATTGACCCTAGATGGCAAGCAATCCCGACGAGCTCGCCAAGCAAAAATATTAATCTTAATTGGAATATATTTCACCCATCTCGTTGGCTCAGAATGAGAAGGAAGAAGCATGTCATCAATGTAGTTACGTACCTCTTTAACCCGAAACTCTCCATCACCGGTCAAATCGCATATCCACCGATCTTGAGAATTGGATAAGGACACCGCTTCCAGCAGCGTATACAAGTTGCGAATCTGTCAAGCCAAAAACGCGTATCATTACCATTCCCTTCACGCTTTTTACAATGTGACCTAAAATCGAACCCTTTGTCTTTTAACAAGTGTAATTCCTGCACAATAGAACACCAATTGGACGACATATGAGTCGGATGAGAACCAATCGAAGAACCATACAAAGCTCGGATAACACGAAACCAAAGGGAACCATCTTGAGACACAAACCGCCACACCCATTTAAGAAGAAGAGCACGATTATGCGCATGAAAGCTCGAAACACCTAAGCCTCCGTTTTTCTTGGAAGCAAAAAGATTGTCCCAAGCAGCCCACGTAATTTTCTTATCCAAAGGATCTACTCCATTGAAGAAACGATTTCGGATAGCCTCCATAATCTTCAAAACACCTCGAGGGATCTTAAAAATAGACATACTATACAATGGAGAAGCGCCAAGAACCGACTTCAAGAGAGTTAATCGACCACCTATAGAGAGGGTTTTCACCTTCCACTTAGAGAGACGCGATCTTAACTTGAGAACAGTGTCAGCCCAAGCCTTGTGCCGAGACATACACTCTCCTACCATCACACCTAAATAACGGAACTGGTTTTGCATAATAGAACAACCGATAGAAGATGCTGCCTGATCTACAACATGTCGCGGAACTCCCACGCCCAACCCGACAACCCGCAACTCGCAACTTGTATACGCTGCTGGTAGCGGTGTCCTTATCCAATTCTCAAGATCGGTGGATATGCGATTTGACAGGTGATGGAGAAAAAAAATGAAAGTAACCTAAAAATTTAAATTTTAAGTCAAAAATTTGAATTTAACGTAAACTTTCTATTTTAAGACTATGCTGAAAGTTTGATTTTTTTCACGGTCTCCCCCCAAAAAATAAAAACCTTTTTCTTTTTTCTTTTTTCTTTTCTATAAGGTTCTCTAAAATACAAGGTTGCAAAATTCATGAATCGGTAGTTGGGCGGTCGACTCTCTTGCAACTTGTAATCGGTCTAAGCGGGAGTAGTCGATGATTAATTAGATTGACATTTTTCGGCAAGTTTTGAGTATTTCCGGCGACTTTCGGGTATTTCTTGCGACTTTTAGGTAATACCGGCAAGATTAAAAAAATAACTTGTAATAGATAAACAACTATTATAAGTGATTAAAACAAGTTTACGGTGAGTTTTGAGTATTGACTTTTATGGCAAGTTTACTGCCATTGACCACGGTTCACCGATTTTTTTTCTACCGACTTAAAAATCCAGTTTGTGTATATTATGTATTTGCTTTCTCTTTTATCAATTGTAACAGACGAAATACGAGTGCAATATTGGTCAATATTTAAGTTACTTAAATTTTGGATATTATTCTGGTATATGAAGTAAATTTTGGGATAAAATTAGCATGTAACCCGATAACTCGCAACTCGCAACCTGCAACCCGCAACCCGATAGACCTGAACCCGATAGACCAGATATCTTATTGGGTCGGTTGCGGGTTAGTTTTTATTATTTTCAAATTAAACCTGATATACCCGACCTGATAACCCATTTGACACCCCTAGCGATGACCCTCTTAGATCCACACATACATGAAGCCCTCTGTCTTATGAGTGGAGCAACATATGGACGTAAGGGTTTGTCCTGCCCTCCACCAAGATCCACTTCTTTATAACCAGCTGAAATCCCCGATCGAAAACAGATGCCGATAAGGATATTACATACAACGTTATGCTGATGTTTAATACCAACGATAGAATATGGTCTCCATAAATAACCCCAGCAAGCTGAGCACGACTTCAGAATATAAAGGAACTTCTAACCGATATCATAACACACATCGTTAAGTCCAATCGTTTATAGTCTGCCCCAGCCCAGAGATCGAAACCACTCTATTAATTGTTGGGTAAGGATAATTTGTCCATTTAATCATTTTTTTCACAACGTAACCGCTATCACAGTTGAGACCCAAATAACGTTACATAGCTTTGATAATACATAGCTTTAATTATTTACTATCTAAAATCTTCATATACCTTATCAGAACACTGAAATGAAATAAATGGAGGTAAAAATTACTTCAAAACATTCGTAGCTTCGAAAAAACGCTCTTTTAAGCTATACTAGCATGGTATTTGAGCGTCATGACAGCGGGCATCATGTAATTAATAATCTTTGCGAGAAATACTTTGGATTATTTATAATCTTGTGATTCCAAAAAGGATTATAACTATTATCTTTATTTTTTCTAATTTGCTATTTTTCAGTGAAGATATTTAGTATATGATATTTATTTATTTATTTTAATACTCATGTTTTAGCATATAATATATCTGATCTGATAGAATTCTATTGTGGTTTCGCTGCTAGCCACCTTGGCTTGTATGTTTTGGTGCAACAAAACATATTTATTCTTGGTCACATTTATATGGTCACCGAACAATAATTAATGTTTTAATGACACATTTAATACTTACAAAATTTGAAATGCATATTGATTTGAATTTTGATAAACTAAATGTCTAAAATTAGTAACTCAATTTTAACTTGTGTAATCTTAATATTTTTATGATTTCTAGAAATAGAACTAGAGATAGAGATACAGTCACGTTGTAAATTTCTAGAAATAGAAATGTACCAAATGCATTATAGATGGTACAGACGTTGTAAAAAATTGGATACTCAATCAGTTTGTATTCACAGTACCGGGAAGCTATTTCGGTCAAAGAAAGCCGCGGTGAATATCGAAACCCAAGAGAATTTCAAATTCCATTCAAGGAGATCGAATTGGCCTTGCGAATATCTAAAGAGAATTTTCTCGCACCTCGTATTAATAGTTACACAGCAGAATTATCTGAACGATGGCCAAACCGTACAGTTGTCTTTAAAATGTATAATAATAACGATGACAGGAATGATAGTTATGATATGTTGGGGCTAAGAAGGCAAATGTTCTATAATGAGCTTAATATAGTATCCAGATTCCAACACGAAAACATCATCCCTTACATTGGTTACTGTGATGAAGGAGGTAATTATATTCTAATTTACGAGCATGCTATCAATGGGAGCCTTCGTGATCATCTCCAAGACCAAGATAAACTACGTTGCATACCGTGGGAACAACGCCTCAAGATTTGCCTAGGGGCTGCAAGAGGACTCAAGTGCCTACACTCTGGTCTTTGGGATGAAAATAGATTTGTAGTACATAGACACATCAGGAGTAAATACATATTGCTGGATGAGAATATGGAAGCCAAAATTAGTGAATTTGGTTTGTCAACATTTGTCCCAAAAAATAAGCCTCAAGTGTTTGATGGTAATTGGAAGCAAAGTCATGTAATCCACAAATTTAGAAAATCCATGGATCCCATTTACGAGCAAAGTCATATAGTCAATACTGAAGTAGACGTATACTGTTTTGGGTTGGTAATGTTTGAAATCTTGAGTGGGTTAATTATGGTGTCGCAGACAACGTTCAAAAGACGGGTCCATCTTCACTATGGTGACAACAAAATGGATAAATTAATTGATCCCAATATAAGAGATCAAATTGATGGTCGTTCCTTACAAACATTTGCAGAAACTGCGTATAGATGCCTTAGTTACAACATCAAGGAACGCCCGTCGATGAATAGGATCATCAAAAAGATTGAGGAAGCATTGTATTTTCAAGTAAGTATTTTCATTTAAGTAGCTAGCAGCAATCATGAAGTTTAGAACCCTGAACTCAAAACATTATATATTTGCTCTTAGCCAAATAGTTAAATCTTTTTCTAAACAAAATGGTTGTGTTTATATTGACAGAAGCACGGAGCTGCTCCTTCTACCACTGCAATACCAAGCCAACAGCATCGACAACTTGAAGATCTTCTAATTCCCTTCAAGGAAATCAAAATGGCCACAAATGACTTTAATAAAAATTCTCAAATCGGTGTTGGTGGATTTGGTGTTGTCTACATAGGAAGACTATCTGAACGATGGCCAAACCATGAAGTTGCTATCAAACGCCTTGATAAGACAGGTCACCAAGGAAAGAAGGAGTTCCTTAACGAGCTTCAGTTGATTTCCAGATTTCACCATCAAAACATCATCCCCTTTTTTGGTTACTGTGATGAAGGCGATGAGATGATATTAGTTTATAACTATGCTATCAACGGTAGTCTTGATAATCATCTTCAAGGCCCAAACAGGAAATGTCGCCTAACATGGGTACAACGTCTGAAGATTTGCTTCGGAGCAGCAAAAGGACTCGACTACCTACATACAGGTCTTGGGGAGGCCAACAGAGTAATACACAGAGACATTAAGAGTGGTAACATATTGTTGGATGATAATCTAGAAGCTAAGATTTGTGATTTTGGATTGTCAAAATCTGACTCCACATACAGGCAACAACAACAAAGCAAACTTTACACAAAAGTTGCAGGTACCGGTTGTTACACGGATCCTATTTATCATGAAAGCGGCATCCTCCGCACAGAGTCGGATGTCTATTCATTCGGTGTTGTAATGTTCGAAATGTTGAGTGGGATGCCGGCTTGGCATCGAAGAAGCTTTGGACATGATAAGCCACAACCTTTGATAAATCTTGTCCGACGATACTACGACTATGGAAAAGACTTGTTAATTGATCCCCAAATAAAAGCTCAGATCGATAAGAATTCTTTTCATACTTTCATAGAAATAGCGTACCGGTGCATTAGTTTTAATTCGAATGAACGGCCTACAATGGAAATGATTGCTGATAAGATTGAGGAAGCATTGGATTTTCAAGTAAGTCTTGTGAATTTTTTTATTTTCTGGTACGTAAGAAAAAATCAAAATTTCCCTATATGTTTCATGAAATCGAGTTCTCTCAATATTTTTATCTCTAGAGAGTTTATTATTATGTCTTTGTGGTTCATTGACATTCTTAATAACAAGTCTATTAGTAAGATTTATGATGATTAAATTTTTTTATTTTTGTAAAGATTATATGATTAGATAAAATCTCATGAATTGGTTACTATCTTCCTAGTACATGTATGAACTAATTAGCATTTGGCTATGTGCCTTTGTCTTGTGATAGGTAAAAAAGGATGTCTCAGGCAATTGTGATTGAGGAATAAATTATGCCGGCACGCTCAGTTTCTTGTCGGGTTTCCGCTTATATTATGAGACTAGTAGTTGATCGAACCTTTGTAATTTTGCGTTATTGGTATGTTGGTCATTTTGTATTGATTTTTGGTGGTTTCTGGTTATGTCATATAATGATGTTTTAGTGTCCTGCACCATGTATTATGATTTTTATTTTTATTTTTTTTGTGTGTAACAACCCAATCTATTTGGGGGAAAGGTAGTAGTACACTTGTTGCAGAGTTTACCAAAGAATGGAGTATATGTACATTAAAATTTACTTTGAAACAATCTAAGTGCAGAAAACCATTGATGATGATAAAAACACCTTTTGTGCATATATGACCTTACTAACTTACTAAGTATGTTCCCTCGGCTATGTAATATATGTATTCTACTAAAGACAAATAAACAATAACAAGGAAACATGAGCTGCAATAACAATACAGTAAACCTTTTTATTGTTTAAAGTCAAAGAACACAAATAAGAAAAATGTTGATGCCCGTGATACTCACAGTTTCGTTAAAACAGATTCGTTCTTTCGACGGTGCTGGAATGGACACTCAAATAGAGGTCGTGCTACGAGCGCCTCTCTCACTTTGCTCACCTCCCCTCTAGGTAAGGAAAGAAGTGGATCTGGTTTTTCTTTCGTCTTCCCCGCTTACCTAATTTGAGGGTATGGAGCCGCGTCATTCGATATGGCGAGCTTCTCAGGGGTCACTATTCCCGGGGAAGCGAACAATTGCACCAAGAAGCTGCCAGCTTCCCCGCCCCATTGGGACTCATGATGCTTGTTCAATCGGTGCCTTATTGTCTCTTGACTTGCAGCTCGGAAGGCACCGAATGGCATTTTCTTGGGGCTACCTAGTAGATAGTTTCACTAATCACTTACGATATAAAGTGCGATCTTTGCTTTTACTACTTTTAGATGGGACGTGCTACCCGTTGAACTCCCATTAGGGGAGTGAGACTAAGTCGACCGACCGACTTGGACTCGATCAAGAACCTCTATCTCCTAGGCAAAAATGAAGCCAGTAGGGGGCTGGAGGGTGGCCAGCTACTCCCAACCGGCTCAACTAGGAGGGCCGATTTGAGCATGTGCAGGGTGTTCAGCCGCACAAGGCCTCCAACTTTATAAGGGCACCATAATATTTGATGCTAGTAAAATACTATAATTCATGTTTCGGAACAAATTTAATAACTATGTGCTCCATAGCATAAGCTAATTTGAATAAAAAAGAGGTAAAAACAAAAATTGGTTAGTTTTAAGCGATTCTAGGAAACGTGTATAAACAAAGGTTGCACATTTCAAGCAGGTGAAGAAGAAGATAACTTTACGTCATATGCACTTCACTCCATATGTTTTATACTTTATACACTTTTGTCTTAATTGTTTAGCTTTATTTTCAAACTAGTATAAAAAGATTCCCAATATTGACCGTTTTAGCTCAAAAATGAGAAATCTATTCCGAATGGTATATTACGTCATATAAATAACAGTAGCTCGTATTTGTTATTGAAAATTGTATGAAAAGTGGTCCTATAATACAAATCTTATAAAGCTTGACGTGGTAAGCTTCAATTTTCTAGTCTTTTGGAGAGTTTATTGGAACAAATTTTTGCAAACATTTATAATCTCAATTTACACATACATAAATTTTGTGTGTTTAAAAAGCTTAGATTATGATAGCACATGGCCCTTAAATACTACGGGACAATCCTTTGTCAATGGCCCATATCTAATAAACAACGACACTTTTATCTTCTTTGATTCCCAATCTTCGTATTAAACTTACGCTTATAAATATGGTTAATTTCATAAGTGAATAATGAGAGTGTTGACCATATAAATACAGATACAACATGTTAATAATTTCTACATCTTAAATCTAGTTACTAACTCCATGTATTAATTTGTAAGAATACTAACTTTTTAATAATAAGAGTTAAGTACATAGATCGTCCTTGTGGTTGTCCCGAAATTGCAACTTTCGTCATAAAAGTCTCGAAATTACACCAGTCGTCCCTCTAGTTGTCCATTTTGAGTTGATCGGTCTTTTGACCGTAACTCCATCCGAAATTTCGTTAAGTCTCTCTTTCGACAGGGGTAAAATGGTCAGATCAAGTGCTTCTCCATTAAATATCCACCTAACTACTACTTTAAGTCAACTCTTTCACTTTTTTGTTTCATTCTTAGTCCCTCCATTTTCTCTCAAACATGCAATCCCTGAGGTTGTCTTTCATTGTCTGATCATGAGGAAGTTAAGTGTTGATTTGAATGAGCCTAAAGATAGCTCAAAGACTGATAAAGCTGCACAAAATGATAAGAACATTGGAATTTCGACGTCGTGTTACTTATAATTGTGATTATGGTACAATTGTTGTTAATATTAAGTGGTTATAATTGCAGGTCGTACCCCTAAGTCACTGACATTGGAAATCCACCGTGGCGGGTGGTTTACACCAACACCTAGTAGGTCTTACATTGGTGGACAGGTATCATCAGTTAATGTTGTTGACATTGATGAGTTTTGTTTACATGACCTTAAAGATATGGTAGTTAAACTTGGTTATGGTGTAGAAGACTTAATGTACTGCCATTTTTTGATACCAAGTTTAGGCTTAGATTATGGTCTGCATAGTTTGAATGTTGATGTTGATGTGTTACACATGTCAAAGTATGTTAAGGACTATAAGATCATTTTGCTTTATGTTGAACATGGAAGTAGTATTTTGTTACACCTAAGAAGAGAGTTTCAATAGCAGTTAATAATCACTTAAGAAAAGGTCTTATAGAAATTAATAGCAGTCGTGATGTGAATAAGACTTTAACATCTATGTGTCATAGAAATTTGACAAAAGAGTGGGAACAGGTTAGCTCTAAGTCATTAAACATTGGTGAAGTAATGAAAAATTTGACTAAAAAATAGCCTTCTAGTTCTGTGGAAGCACCAATTGTAGTAGAGTGTGCTGAAGATACTTTTAAAGAACTTGATGACATACTAGGTGAGTATGCACACATTGGGAAGGAGATAACTAGGAATGAGATCACTGGTAATGAGATCACTGGTAATGAGATCACTAGGAATGAGAGCACTGGGAATGAGATGATTGGAAAGCAGATGGTAGTTCATGTAGGTAACAGTTCTATAGTCGATGATGTGCTTGAATTGGAGATGCTATTTGAGACAGAAGGGGTTGGTCCTGTTGGAAAGTTCAAAGAAGTGGAGGTTGATGCAGATAATGAATCAAAAGAAGAGAGTGACACAGAAGGAGATTATACGATGGATAGTGATTCAGAGGATTTAGATTATGATCCAAAGCATGATGATGTGTTTGATGATGATGAACATATAGTTGAAGAAGTTCATGTGAATATGAATAATTTCATATTCACTGTAGACCTTAAACATGATACAAGTATCAGTGGTGTTGATGTTCAAGATGATGATCTAGATGTCATTGATTATGACTCATTTGGCAGTGACTTAGATGATGGAATTGATTCTGAAAGGAGAATGCAACTTAGGGAATTAAGAAGACCAGGCAAGCAAAAAAACAAGGGTCCCAATAAGTATTACTTCTACTTAGGGCAGCAATTTGCTAGTAAGGAAATTGTGAAAGGAAGAGTTAAGAAACATTCAGTTGAGACTAAAAGACAGCTAATACTAGTAAAGAATGATAATGAAAGGGTGAGAGTTAGATGTGAAGGTAAAATTCCAGCATTGGTCCCTTATGTTGCTATTGATAATAATACGGACAAAAATGTATTTTCTCAAACAAAAGGTGGTCCAGCCATTAGAAAGAACATCAATAGTGGCAAGCAGAATATTTTGGGTAAAGACAAAAGAGTGGAGGGGAAGGGTAAAAAGGTTAATACACCAAAGAAAGTAGACAAAAACTCATGCCCTTGGACAATGCTTGTTACATACACTAAAGAATGCAGATGGGAAGTAAGAATATTAATTGAAGATCACACCTGCATACAATCAAGAGCAATTAAAGCTTGTACATCTAGGTTTCTTGCAGATCATGTTATCAAATCACTTGCTACTAATCTTGATATTCCTGTGAGGGTAGTTTAATATCAAATGCAGAAACAATTTGAGGTGGAGGTCTCAAAGATGAAAGCTTTTAGGGAAAAGAGAATTGCATATGATATTATGACAGGCAGTTACAGAGAGCAGTATTCACTCCTTAGAGAATATGCCTAAGAATTGATCAATCAAAATCCAGGCACAACTGTCTGGATTGATGTACAACAAGAACCAAATCCAGAGTCTCTTACAAGAACTTTTAGAAGGGTGTATGTGTGTTTGGGAGCTCTCAAACAAGGTTTTAGAGCTTGTGAGAGAGAAATCTTGGGATTAGATGGATGCTTCATGTCAGGTCCTTGGCCAGGTCAAATACTAACAGAAGTTAGGGTTGATGCAAACAATGGGATTTATCCAGTAACATATGCTATAGTTGAAGCAAAAAGTAAGGCATCTTGGTGTTGGTTTTTGAACTTACTTGGGGAGGATCTTGGTATAGAAGCCAACTTCAACTGTACTTTCATTTCTGATAGGCAAAAGGTACAAATTTTATTGTATAATTTGTTATGTGTTTTATGTAAACTTAGAAAAGGTACAATGTTAATCCCATCCTTAACCTTAACTGTCCACATAGACTTATACAAGCCATTGCAAGTGTGTTTCCAAGTGCTGAACACAGGTACAGTGTTAGGCATATTCATGAGAATATGAAGTCACAGTTTAAAGGAGTTGTGTATAAGGAGATGCTCTGGAATGCAGCCAAAGCCACTTCTGAAGGTGAATTCAAGAAAAGCTGGGTGAGCTCAAGTTATTCAACTTTGATGCTTATGATTGGTTGATGAAGATTCCATTAGAACAATGGAGCAGAGCCCATTTTTCAGGTAATTAAGTAACTCACAATGGACAAAACCATATTAATAATCGGTCATATGCTAATATAGTGCGTCATTTGTTTAATAGGCAGAGCCAAATGTGATCTACTAATAAACAACATCTGTGAGGTGTTTAATAGGCAGTTAGTTGATGGCAGAGATCAACCCATCATTACTTGTTTGGAATATATCAGAGAGTACTTGATGAAAAGGATTGTAGTAGTTCAAAAAGTGGTGGCTAAGACTGTTGGACCACTTACTCCTTCTGTGACAAAAATGTTTGATGCTATCAAAAAAAGGCTACTGGGTATAATGTTCAATGGAATGGAGGTTTTTTATATCAAGTAACTGGGCCTTACAAGGATCAGTATGTTGTTAACATGGATAGAAGGATGTGTTCTTGTAGGAAGTGGGAGCTAACTGGAATACCATGTATACATGTTATGGCTGTAATATACAACATGTCTGAGAATTCAGTAGGAGTTGGTATACCTGAACAATGGGTTCATGCTGCTTACAGACTTGAAACATGGGCACATGTATACTTATTAAAGGTCAACCCATGTAATAGAAGGGATATGTGGCCAGTATTTGAGTCTAGAATAGTCATAATACCACCTTTATACAAACCCCCAATTGGCAGGCCACCAAAGAAGAAGAAGAAGTCAAATGATGAGATTGCAAGTCAAAGTGCTTCATCTGGCAAGCTTTCTAGGAAGAGCGCAAGGAAGGTCTCTGGTCAAGCTGTTGGTGCAACAAATGTATCTGGTCAAGCTGCTGGTGCAAGGAAGGTCTCTAGTCAAGCTGCTGGTGCAACAAATATATCTGGTCAAGCTGATGGTACAAGGAAGGTCTCTGGTCAAGCTGCTGATGCAAGGAAGGCCTCAAGTCAACCTAGTGCAGCACAAAGTACAACAAAACAAGGACCAAGGAAGGTTTTCAAGGACCAATAGCAGGTCCAGCTTCTGGATCACAAAGAAAGACCAAGAATCTTGTGGATCTTTGAACAATATGAATTCTATTTACTTTCATGTAATTAGGATTATAACTCTAGTTGTCATGCAATAACTCTGTGTTTGGCTGACTCTGTGTTTGGTTTGTGTTTGGTTAGAAGTATACTGTTTGGTTGAGTCTATGTTTGGTTACAAGTATTAAATTTATTTTTAGACCTTCTAAAGTTAACTGTTGTTAAGAGTGTACATTGTGTTGCTATTGTTACTGAGTTTGACTTCTAAAGTCAAACAGGGTTCTTACAAAACCATTGAACAAAACCAAATGCTAAACAATACAATGTATATAATAGAGACCAATTTCCATTACTGATATACCAAAACCATTGGTTCTTACATAAACAACATCACACAATAACAAACAAGATCATCTAAGATCATAGACATAAACCTACATCATCATACTACAACTTCCATCAAAGTACACCAACACACAACCACTAAACAACCACTAGACTTAAGATAAAAGTAGGAAAAGGGAAAATGCCACCCAACTCAAAATCAAATACTTCTTCAACTTCTTGTTTGCTTGCACAAGCACCATCATGTCAGCTTCCAACCTATTCCTCACCCTTAACAAACCCAGTATTATCATCAATGCTCTTTGACACATGGGAGGATCCAACCGGCCAAAATAATTACAACGTTGGCCTTCAATCTGTGGGCAGCTAAAGAACCTGCGACCTGGATTAGTATCAGTCCAGGATGTTCGGGTGACTGCCAAAAGCCCACAATAACATAAGGCCATTGATCTTAGAGGTTAGGGTTCTTAGGAATAGTTTTAGATTGGGTGAAGTGGGAATTGGGCAATGTATCGAGGGAGTTATAAGGAGTGGGATTTGGTGGGAGATCTTATGTTGGAGTTATATGATAACACCCTTAGTCCTTGAGGTGGCAATTATTGCGATCTGCCAAAAATACCCCCGCCGAGAGAAAAAGATAACAAAATTTTGAATGGAGTTACGGTCAAAGGACCGGTCAACTCAAAATGGATAACTACAGGGACGACTGGTGTAATTTCGGGACTTTTAGGATGAAAGTTGCAATTTCGGGACAACCACAAGGACGATCTATGTACTTAGTAAGCTTTACAAAGGACACCTTTCTAAAAACAAAATCACAGTCTCGAATATCTAAAAACAATGTCACTCAGAACTGTTAAAGTGTTAAGCAGATGAGTACTTAACTTGGCAATTACAAACGCCCTCTAACTTTGTCACCAGACATACTGTTTCATCGACAATGTTTTCTAAATCACTCGGGAATTGTCCGGTTTATGTTGTTTCATCGACATTGTATCTTGTAACTAGTCAATTATGAACTGACTATTTTAATTCATTATAGGAATTATACATGATGTTGAGATAACCTATGAGATGATGTTACTGAAATTAAAAAGCAAGGACTCATTATAAATCTTGTTAAATTTTCAGATAAACATGTCTATTATATTGTACCGGAGCATTTGTGTCCAATATATTTAACTCTCTCCCAATTTGTGGCTACTAAAATCCATAATCGACTCTTCATACTTGATCGTTAGCATTAATTCGTTTGGTAACCCTTATTAAAAACCTTTATTTTATTGGACTCTATAACTAATTAATCATTTTGGTTACATGGTTTTTGAGTTTGAATAATATAAACAGAATATAGGTGTTTCACTAGCGATTTAATATTCGTTAGTGGGTCGGTGAGTTTGTTTCTTTGATATTATTTAATTGTACTGCTTCATACTTGATCTATATTGTATCAAAGTTTCTATTGGTAGTTTGCTTGTATTGTGCTATATTACGTGCCGGTGTGTTGTTGTGGATATCTTGGTTCATAATTGTTTCAGTTTTGGTTAATTGGTGTTGTTGGGATTCATGTGACTCGTTTTCTTTGATTCTTGTTCATTGGGATAAATGGAGAAGGGATTTTTTTTGAATAGGAGAGGCGTTAAAGAGAATGACACTAATGGTAACTCTAGTTCGAAATCCACTTCAAATGTCGGTAAAAAGGCTGCGAAAATGGCCTTGTCTAGCAGATGTAATGAAGAACGAACGAATGTTGAGCAGTTTACCAATGAAGTTGGGGCTAAAATGGGCAAGAACTCAAATTATGGGGTGGATATTGATAGGGATTCAAATATGGCATCGTTGAATTCACGTGCTACACCAGTTGAACCTGTTTCGTATGTAAAGATCATAAATGGTGAACCAAGCAAAAAAAGCATTAAATTTCATATGTGCCCCGGCTGGTAATGGGGTGGACGTTGCTATCTCAATGAAGTCGGTTCGTGTTGTGCATGAACGACTGAGTAATAATGTGTGTGGGTTCTTTTTGGGTAAACTTGTGGTGTATCCGATTGTGGAGAACTACGTTAAGAATACCTGGAGTAAATATGGCCTTGTTAAATCAATGATGATCACTAAAGGTATGTTTTTCTTCAAGTTTAGTTTTAAAGATGGGATGGATGCTATGGTTGAAAATGGTTCGCTGTTAATTTGTAACATGCCATTGATTCTAAAGAAGTGGACACCGGTTGCGAACATTTTGAAGGAGGATGTGTGTAATATCTTTCATGATATCACTATTATCGCGTTCACCGAAGATGGTTTAAGTGCTATTGCAACCAAACTTGGCACTCCTCTGATGCTAGACTCTTATACATCTACTTTGTGCACGGATTCTTGGAGTAGGTCGAGTTATGCAAAAGCCATGGTTGAGTTACGAGCTAATGTAGAGTTGAAAGACACTCTTGTGATTTCTATTCCTATATTTGTGGGTGAGGGTTATACTATAAGTACTATACGTGTTGAGTACGAGTTGACACCTCCTAAATGCTCAAGTTGCAAGGTTTTTGGTCATGTCCTTGATGAATGTCCTAAGAAAATCGTCTCGAATGTGTTGAAGAATTTGAAGTCGCCTAGACAAGCTGTTAGAGTTACATGTTCATGTTGGTTCAAAGTTGGGCTTTAAAGTTCAGTTTAAGCCGACTAAACAATTTTATCAACCTTTCTCTAAAAGAAGGGTGCTAGCTCAAGTGGTATAAAGAAGCAAGCTGGATTGACTAGACAAGAGGCAAGTACTTCTAACCGTTTGATGCGCTTAATACGGTTGAAAACGACGATGAGCTCAGTACGAATAGGGGGAAGTCTAAATACTACCCCTCTAGCAGCAAAGATTATTGACCTTGAAATAAAAATGTTGGATGGGAAACTTGTGCTTGTTGATGATGATGGGAAGCCGCTAAAACCTAGCATGAAAAATGAGGTAAACATGCAATCAGTTTACATGCCTAGTACTTCTAGGAGGGACAATTGGAAGATTCAGATGATGAAATTGAGGATCTTGATGATGATACTGCTCGATATATGTTTTTTACGAATCGAGTAGGTGGGGGAGCCAATGATGCATGTCAACTTGAGGATGAAGATTCGGATTGCTATGATGGATACGAGGATCAGGTTTTTGATTTACCTAAGGCGTAACAGGCTTTTTGTGATCAATTTTACATATGTCTTCGTAGTCGGATTAGGAAGTAATGCTAGTGTTAGCGTTATTTTCTTTTCGTTAGTTCACAAGATTGGCATGTCTCTCTTATGATACATTTATTTTGAAGCACAATAGGTGCATTTGTATGCCTATGTAATGGGCTGTGATGAGGGATTTAACCCTCATCTTATGTACTTCAATATTTTTTGGCGTAATATATTTTACCGGGGAAACCCTTTATCCAAAAAAGTATCATAGATGTCATAATCTTCTTCCTCATATAATCTTGAATCATTTACACCTCTACTAGTCATGAATTGAGCAGTCTCATAGTAAGCTACTTCAACCTCACTTTTACGATCCAAATCAACTGGATCAGAATCAACCTTATTTAGTGGCTTCCCATTACCATCCATAAGCATAAGCGGCACATCCAACATTTGTTTTTCAACTTTATTAATCCTTTCCGCTAGAGGGGGTACCGATAGTATTATGACTATCAGATGCCACGGGTGAAGACCCATGAGAAGAAGAAACGACGCTATTAGGAGGCTTATAGTACGAGATGTTAGACATACTCGTGTTGATATCCTTTTTCCCATTACCCTCCACTTGTTCTGGCTCTTTTGTACTGGAAGGATTCATTCCTCCACAATCATCCTCATCCACCAAGGTATTTAAAGTATCAAATGAATTCGAAGTAGAAGTAGTAGCATTAGTAGCCTTTCTTACCATTGGTTTTACATGAGCATTGTCCATCTTTTTAGTAGATTTGACCGGTCGATAAATGAAATTAGACTTAGGCTTTGAACCAACTAGGATTCCTCTAATAGCCTGTGGAGGTTTCTTCAAATTCTACATCACATCCGAGACAATTTTTCATAGGACATGACAAAAACCTGACAACTTGAGCATATAGGAGGTACCCACTCGTACTCACCTCTCATCAAAGAATTGACAACCACAATAGTTTCTTTCAAATCAACATCAGCTCAAAGTTTAACCATGGTTCTAACATAAGTTGCCCCACCTCACGAATCAATGCACACAATAGCCGTGTAAGAATCCAACATCAAAGGATTGCCGAGTTTGGTAGTAATAACACTCAACCCATCTTTTGTAAAAATAGTACCCAGAATATCATGGAACTTCACCCAAACCGGATATTACATACATCTTCCTTTATAATATTGCATATAGTGCCCACTTTTTAAGAATCAATGGCACATTGTGAATTAACCACGAACCATTTTCCAACATGGATACCATCCTGTCTTTAGACCGAAACTAGAAGAAAAACATATCTTTAATCATCAATGATTTAACAAGACAAAATTTACTCCAAGTACTTTTAAAGTAGTTCTCAACAACAGGATAAGCCACACGTATGCCAAAAACCCGTACATAGTATTGTTAAGCCGTTCATTCACAACACATACTGATTCCTTAGAAATGACAACATCCGCACCATTACCGGCAGAGTAATTAAGGTATGAAAGTTAACAGAATTATGACTAGTATCACCTTTTACCTATGTTATAAACTAAACAAAAGGAGAAGACACATTAGCAGCAGACACACTAGCAATAACACCACCCTTACTCTGATCAATTTGCGTATATGTCACACTACCAGAAGCATTAATATCGAATCAAGTGGGAAATTTAGATCACCACCATTACCCGCATTCTAATTAACACTCCCGATTACATTACCAGAATCATTGTTAATACCACTCCTAATTACATTACTAGCAGGTTGCAATTTACCGGTCTTAACACCATCTTTTTTCTTGTGATTACCTCCTCCCCACCCAAACCAAGAAACCCATTTTTCATAGTTACATAAAATCAACCACAAAATGGAAATTTGTACTTACAAGTTAGCACTCGATCCAAATTAACACGAACCAAGAGAATATCAGAAAACCCTATCGAGTTAGGGTTTTATCAAACACAATAAGCTCCAATCAGATCACCCTCCCATAAGTACACAAAACATCATGAAGTCTGTAATTGATAATCAATAAATATGTAATAATGATAGCGCACAAGAACAACAAAGATGAAACCCTAAAACAGAAAAAAAAGGACGAACCCTAATTTAAAACCTACAAACGATTACTATGTTGTTTAAATTCTTATGATTAGTAACGAATTAATAATCAAGAATCTAAACAAATAGGAATTGTTTGGTCAGTTGAAGATTATAGGCGATTAAAGATAAGGGTTTTAGGGTATCGCTTTGTCTCTTTTTTATCCAGAGCGACGGGTCTAATACATTTTTTGTCATAGACTAAATCCTGAAATCCAACCTGAATTTGTCACACTGGTTTAGATAATGGGCTAAAACTATTGTTTCCTCTTATTGTAGAAGCCACAAAAACCTCTCCTTTAATTAAGATGCTCAACTAGACATTTTTTTAACCATCACTTAACCTAAAAAAGAAAAGAAACGCCACCTATGTGGTTTACCATTCACATTTTGTTATGGAAAAGTCTTCTTGCTAGTGGCTATTTGCCTTTTGGTTATTACCAAATCTTATTTTTAATATAATATGTTTTTATATAAGTGGGTGTTGCTCTCCAAGTGCTTTGTTTATGGAATAAGAAAATTGAGACGACTATTGGAACAATCAATTATTGACTATATTATCTTTGTCTTAAATGAACGAAAAGCATTAACAAATTACAACTTGCATTTGCATGTGAGATAATGGACTTAATTACTGATTCCTCACTGACTAATGCAAGTAAATTATTTTATTCATGAGTCTACTGTCAGCATAACACAAGGATGGAATTAGTCCTCTATACATTAGCAAACTTGATCGCTATTGTCTTAATCACAAAACATATACCCATAAACACTAACAAATATTGTAATAAAACAAAATGTCTTTTCCCATGGTAAACCTTGATTTTTTTTTAATTCCACTGAAGGATATCGAGTTGGCCACTCAAGAATTCGACGAAAAAAATAAGATCACTGATAGTGTATATAGAGGATATCACCTTTACAGAGGACAGCTCTCTGAAAGTTGGGAAAATCGCATAGCTGCCTTCAAGCGCTTTAGGGGTTACGAAAAGAAAGCGTTCATTACCGAGCTTCAAGTTATTTCAAACTTGAACCATGAAAACATCATTCCTTTCCTTGGTTATTGTGATGAAGGCGAAGAAATGATTATGGTCTACGAGTATCCTGTCAATGGCAGCCTTGCTAATTATATGGAAGACGACTCAAATAAGAGGAGCCGCTTAACGTGGCAACTTCATCTGGAGATTTGCATGGATGCGGCAAGAGGACTCAATTATCTCCACTCTGGTCTAGGTCAGCACGACACAGTAATACATGGATCTTTCAGGTACAACAACATATGGTTAGATGAAAATATGAAAGCCAAAATATGTGGTTTTGGAATTTCAGAATTTATCCCCAGTAATCAGCCATGTAAGCAGGTCCATAAACCTCATACGGAAATATGCCATCACATGGATCCCATTTACTTAGCAACCAGATTTCTCAAGGTAGAATCGGATGTCTACTCATTCGGTGTACTGTTATTCTCGATATTCACATCGGAGGCTTTGGTTAGAAATGTTAGGATTTGATAATCAGTTAACCATTAACACTACGAGTACGCAGCGGATATGGATCTAGTTTCGTTCATATAGTTAACACACAATAAATAAACAAAAGGTAAACAGGAAACTAACTTTTGTAGTCAACATCAAATGATTATGAAACAAAGTGACTAAATTGTCACCTCTACGAGTACTCACACAAACACATCTAACGAGCACGCCCGGATGCTAGTCCAACCTCACGTATATCCCAAACAACCTTTGTAATACTATACCACCTGAATATAATACCAAATCCAAGCCCCACAACCTGGACCAAAAATCAGATGGCACACTTAGGGTTTTACCGAATTCAATTCTCACCGAATTAGGGTAAACAGAACCGAATTTCACCAAATCAACACTAAACCCGTTTCTCTTTGTTGTCACACCTAAGAACTAGTAAACTAAAGATTATACACCTACTAGATCAGACCTGGGATCGAATCACAAGTGGATAAACCCTAAAAGGGGTTAACCGAATTAGGGTAGAGTGTATAAAGGAGGACCGAATTTCAAAGAACCTTAATGAAGGTTTATTGTATTCGGCTGTGAAGTAGATAGGAAGATCCGAGACAATTTTAGGAGAGTATCTGTGATTTTTTTCATCTCGTGTATATGACTTAGGTAGAGGGGTATACATATTTTCCATAATACTAAACTTGATAAGTATAAGAAACTAAACCTTTACCCTTATCACAACACTTCAAGGCTTATCTCTACTCATTCTTCTTATCACCTACATTCAACGAACCTAGACCCTCTCTAGAATCATCCAAACCGTCTCCAACAAGTTAGGACACCCACATGATTCTTTGTCTAGTCGTTTTAAGTCCAAAAGGTTTACTTTAGAAACATAACGTAAAGTTTTAAACGTACTCTAAATGTTTAACGTGTGTGCCCCCAATAGGCTCATACATTTCTAGTTGCATATTGCGTATACAACTACCATAATCCAACAGCTCTCACTTGGGAGTTGGAGTAGCAGACATCACATATACTAACGACGGAAATGTCTAGCAACACTCACATTCGTTTTTAAAACTAGAAATGTCTGAGATCAAGTTTCATAAACATTCTCAGTAGCATGGTTATGTATCTCTTGCTATAATCATCCCTTTGTTCAAATACCGTTAAACCATGGATATGGATCCTAACTCATTCCATATAGTTTAACCATTTAGATTCTCGTTATAGAACTTAATTCAGATATACCAAATGTAATCAAGAATCATCTTGCATTACCCTTTGGGTGCGGCAACGCAATTATCTGATTATTTCTGAAGAGGCGCCAATGGTATCATACAGCACATCAAGTGGAGGAATAATTTTTTTGTTGAATACAAGTGTTGTGAATGCTGCTTCACATCACTTCCAATAATAGCCTTTATAACTACCATTTTTCAGGTTAGCGTTTGACTTAGAATTAAAAAGTGATATCCACACATACCAGAACTTGTTTGTATTTTCAAGTCTAAGGATGACTTAACTAACCATTTTCAAAATTTTACTTATGACAACGGATCCATAAAGTAATTATTCAAAGGTTGGGGTGTCCAATATGCATCCCTTGTGAATAACATATGAGTTTGGCGAGAACCATCCATATATTCAAATAATTTAACCAACACTCACATTTGTCTTATATAACAATACTCCCATATTGTTAACCAACAATGGACATATTTAGAATGATAAATCATTCAAAGATTAAATATGCAAATATAAGATAAATAATTATTATATGAATGAAAAGAAATACTAGGTATTTTTATTCATCAGAAAATAAAATTGTATTACATCCCAATTAACCAAATACTAAAACAGATATGCAT